>QLOH01001117.1:0-129240 GCA_026901365.1 Sesbania bispinosa | reverse complement strand
GATCGAACTTACTCAGCTGAATAAGATCGAAATACCAAGTTGCTTCCAAACATTCCCCATGGTATTTTCAACCCTATTCAGCCACATGATATAAGAGTCCTTTCGAGCAGGGGGAGACTCGAAAGACATCATTCAGATTTTCAACATGATTATATCGAATGCAAGATCTGAAAATTCGAATTTTTTCTTCAGGAAAACTTGGAAAAAATTCCTCATATTGACTCAATGAAGAAGAAGGTGTGTATGGTCCTAAGAAAGCAAAGTTTTTCTTTCTAATGGAATATGGAATGAGTACCTGGGATTTCCAGATAGCAAGTTTTTCTTTAGCATTTTCAGGATCAGGGACATAAACTAGATTGTCCCTAGCAAGGAGGTAACCTTTGCAGATTGCAAGAGGAACAGTAGTTTGACCTTCAACAGCCATTAATGGAGTTTTTTTTTCTTGAAGTTCTTGAGAGAAAGAAAAGAATCACAATGTAACAGTGTAAAAGAAGCTGAAAATGCATTAAGAAGATAAAGATAGAAACTTTAAGACATTTAAACGGTGAAATTCAAGCTTAAACTTAAGAAAAATGGATTAAAGTGAGTAAAGATCTTACCTTGGAGAAGAAGGAAAAACGCCGTGAAGAGAGAGAACAGAGGTTTTTCTTTTTCAAGGTTGAAGATGATGAAAAGTGAAGATGAAGTGTTTCACTTGGTATTTATATGAGAGAGAAAAGATATGATTGCAAAAGGAAATTATGATTACACACTTTTGGGACGTGAGCCAGTAACCCCAAAAAAGTGGGAAAGTCAGTTAACTTTAAAAGGTAACTGCAATTTTAATTTAATTGGAAAATAAAAGGTTTATCTGAAACTGATATTTAAATTTCCATTTAAATTTTAAATAACTGTTATGAGGAATACCAAGGTTTGTTCCAAAATATCTCTTTCTACAAAAAATGAATCATTATTTGAAAGAGACTATTTTTGGGGGGGCATCTGTTGGGATTTGATTTTCAATTATTTCGAATTCCTCAAGTGATAACAATATGATGTCATTTCGAATTTACAGAAGAAGGTTAATATTACCTTATTCGAATTTTGGTAATAAGTCTATTGACTTAGAGAATATTTGAGGTAAAGTTAATACAAAGACTTTAGAAATTCGAGAAAGAAGGTAATTGTGAAACTCGAATATTCAAGGAAAAGTACATAAGAGGTATTCCAAAAGGTAAAGAGCAATTCTTTCATTCATGACCCAAATTCGAATTACATGTGGTTCGAATACAATGGAGATACATTTAGAAAGAAAACTATTCTAAGTCCCTAAAACATTAGAAAGGAAACTATCCTAAACTAGGATGAGTACTTGACTCATGCCTAACATGCCTCTTTATCCTCATCCTCCCCCACAAGCTTTAATAGAGCCAACACAAAGAAGAATTCTTTCTTCAATCTGTTGAACCACCTTCGACTTGGGGAAAAATCAAGGTCAGTTTGGGGACTAATAAATAGATTCATTTATTATGTAAATGAATCTATATTTGGCTATTACGTACAACCCAAAAGAAAACTTTTCGAAAAGAAAGGGTAGAAAAGCTAATAGCTTTGGCTATTTCGTCAATCTCATCGAAATTGAAATCATTCCAGATTAGATTGTACGCAATAGCCAAAGGGATTAACTTCTTCATAATCTTTGAAGAGATTCATTAGAAAATTTAGAAAAGATGAAGAATTATGAAAGGATTGTGTAAAGGCACTCCTATTTATAGAAGTAAAAAGAGTAAAAGCCAATAAATGTGTCATTGCTAACGTCCAATGAGAAAAGTCACATATGCAAATTGAAAGGACGGTGGCCGGTGGTCTTCACAATCTTTGGAATGACCAATTAAGATATGCTACATGGCATAAAGAAAAGTAAAGTCAAATCTCGAAGCAGTTTCTTTGAATTCGGGAAATTTGAAGATATAGTATCAAGATCAGAGAAATGATTTCGATAAATCAGAAAGCAAGAGTTCAAGAAAACAGAGAAATGATTTCGAGAAATCAGAGAGCAAGATTTCGAGGAAACAGATAGAAGATTTCGAGAAAATCAGAAGACAAGACTTCGAGAAATTAGAAGATTAGATTTCGAGAAGACAAGAGACACCAAGACAACAGTTAATGGAAGTTATATAACAAAGACAGGTCATTAAGTTAGTGGTTGATTTCAAAGATTGTAAACCATTTTCTGGATAGCAGAAAACGTGGCAAGCATCTACGCTGCCAACACATAAGGTTGTTGATGTGTCAAACATGCATTAGTTAGCCGTTAGGATTAGGAATCTATAAATAGTAGAACCCACAATGTAATAAGGGTTGGCAAACCACTCATATACTCATACTCTCTTAAACACCTTACAAGTCCGATCACACTGCGACGAAACAGGTTACAAAGGGAAGCAAGTATGTGATGAACCCATCCATCTTTATCTTAATGCATATTGTTCTTACAATTCATTTTCTTTTCTTTGTTTATATTCTACAATTTACTTTCTGCAATTCCTTTGCTTTACATTTATTTGAGACTTTCATTAACTTCTTTGAAGAATTACAAATATCTTGAAACTTGATAAAATTCTGGATCAAGTAAATTTTATTCTTGTTTAGAAGATAAGTTTGATAGAATTCTGAATCAATCTTTGGAAAATTTATCACTTCTGGATTTTAAAAAACCATAACAATTGATTTGGTGAAATTCTGTACCAATCAACCAAATTTTCCAGAAAATTTAACTTTTGAAAATCTAAACACCATAAACCTACTTTTTTTAAAAGAGTCCCGTAAGAGGATTTGATTCTAATCCCCAGATTGCTCGTAGAATCAAAGTGTTAAAATTCATTCTTTTCGAATCTGAATTTTTCACCACAAACACAAGTCTATCTCTAAATAGGTCAACAAAATAATTTCAAAACCTATATATTATTATACTATTTATCAAGTATAATACATTTTTATTTTTTTAAAAATAATATTACTTATATATAGGCTAGTCCGTCAAGCCTAACAGGCTTTTAAAAAGCCTAAGTCTAACCTATTTAATTAAAAAGGTTTTTCAAAAGCCTAGGCCTGGTTTTTTTATTGAACAAGCCAAGCCAAACTAGGCCTCACTGCTACA
Source organism: Sesbania bispinosa (assembly GCA_026901365.1). NCBI lineage: Eukaryota > Viridiplantae > Streptophyta > Magnoliopsida > Fabales > Fabaceae > Sesbania > Sesbania bispinosa. Next base: position 126,101 of record QLOH01001117.1, on the reverse strand, counting down.
AAACAGGGAAACAACGACGGTTAAAAAGGGCCTTTAACGACGGTTCTGGACCCGTCGTTGATCCAGTCGTCGTTAAAAATCATACTTTAACGACGTTCTGTAACCGTCGTTAAAAGTTAGAAACAACGACGGTTAAGCAAGGAGTCGTCGTCGTATGTCTAACAAACAACGATGGTTGTTACTGTAACCGTTGTTGTTTGTTGGACATACGACGACGGTTCCATACTTAACTGTCATCGTTTCTCTGATATAATGCAATTTTATGGCGCAACAAAGACGACGGTTATGGCCATAATCGTCGTTGTTTCTGCTTGTTATGGATTAGCTATTGAATTTTCGTAGCTAATCCGAAGCTAATCTCTAACTATTATAATTTCAAACTTCTCTTTAATAATATTTTTGAGATGAAAAAATCTCAAGTCATTTTGAATTGTAGCATGTTCTATTCAAAGCAAAATACTATTTAGAACCAAGTACAGAGAAAGAAAAAGATAAGTAGTTAATATGAAGTTGAAAAATGATCTTGGAACTCACAGTAAAGATGTACGTTAAGTTGCTGAAAACCACAATGATTGTTCTAATCAAATGCATTGTGAAGTATCATAACATGGATAATTTGTAAATAGCTAAACAAAATATAAAAGTAATGGGAATAGACAGATCCTCATCTATACCGTTAGCAAGAAAAATAAGACAAGTTATAATATGGACCATGTCATATAAAATTCAGAGTCTAATAGGCCACAAAATGAAATAAAATCTTCACTTCAGAGGAACAACCCTTAAAAACAACACATAGAATCCAATAACATAATTAGATAACATAATTAGAGGCAACGGAATCCCATAAGAATGTTTGTATTCTTTCAAAACCAGATACACCAAAGAATAGCATAAACAAAAAACAAGTAAATAGAAAGTTTAACATCAAAGTTGCTGCCTGAAGTAGCCCATGTATAGCAGTATGAAGCATGCTCTAAAAAAGATAGATAAATATAACTGCTTCCTACTTTTTTGGGAAGTAAAAGCGCTAAATCCCATCAAGGGTACTGAAGAGTATCAAATTAGCTAAATCCCATCAAGCTAAATCACATAACTAAAGGAAGTTAAAAGATAAACCATGAAATATATATCTCAAATCCTAGATATAATATTTGTAGTCAATGGAATCATAAATTACGCTAGTAAACTTGAGAGCAGTTGAAAAAAAAAAGTACAGAGGAAGTAGATGTGAACCGTCGTTGTATCCCCGTTGTTAAAAGGCATTTTTGTACTAGTGCCTTAAATAAACTGGGCTGTAGGCCCCCGATGAATGGTTTGCCCTATTTCCACCCCTACCTAATGACTATTCAAATTTAGATAGGTACATGTTAATGTTGTAGTGTTGTGTGAGCCAAGCAATAAGTAAAGAGCTTTTATGATGTGAGTTTACCTGTGGATAAATTGTGAGATCCATTTAAGTAATTTTTAGAGTTTCTGGATTAATGGGAAAAATTGATTAAATTACTTAAATCTTAAAGTAAAATAGATTATATGATATGAAAAAACATGAAATTAAAATTATAAATATTAAATATAACAACTCATATTATTGATGCATTGAAGATACCTTGATACTTCAATTGTTGAACAATATCTCTACCCAAATAGCATATTCCTAGTTTATTAAAAAAGTATGAGACAGATTCAAAATAGGTAATGAGATATACAAGCAAGGGATTAGATAACTCGTAAATATATGCGAACCATTGGGGTTGTTTGGGGTGATTACAAATTTTCAATCACGTAATTTTTGTTATTTTCAAAATTTTCAGTTTAAAAATCACAAAATTGAGTTTTAGTTTTCAATTTTAAATTATAAAAATTTAATTAAAATCTTTTAAATATAAAAACTGAAAACTCACTGTCACTCAATCGGCAGCTAATTTAAGATTGACTTTAATGCAAGACCAAGAATATGTCAACTTGATAATGTCCATCAAATTTTCAAAATCCATCAACTTTTCAACTTGATAGTCTTCCATTTGACTTGGTTGTTTGCAATGGTAGAAAGAGAGATCGGTATGTGGTGCAGAGGTCCATCGGTCTCCATCAGCACACTTTATATTTCCTAGGACTATTTGTTAGTTGAAAAGCAACCTAATTGAAAATTTATTTGGCAGAGAATATAATGTTGGTTAAATTGCGGAAATAGGATATTATTTCCATGAGATTAGCAGGCCCAAGTCTGATCTTCATGCAAAACACATTGTTTGTTAAGAAAAAACAAAATAAAAAAAAATCCATTAATTGGAGACAATTAATTTCAACACTAAATGTCAAACTAAACATTCCTCATCATATTAATGTTTTAAAAACCAAATCAGTAATTGAACCAGTAAAGGCATTGGTTCACAATTCAATGATTTAATTGTGGTTGAACTATAATCAAATTGATATTAATTAAATATATTTTTAATATTATATAACATTTTAATTAATAAAATAACATAAAATTATAAAAAATTATATATATGAAACTGTAAATTGGTATAAATAACATTTTATAAGGTATATAAGACAAAAAAATTAACAATAATTGGTAAAATAATAGATATATAAGTGTAATCATCAAATATATGTCTTTATTTATCATAAAAATATTTTAGATTAAATAAATATTTAAAAAATTATAACAAAAATGATATTTAAAAAAGACTAGTTCAACTGGTTTTTAGACATCGATTTTTTACCGTTTTTAGATCCACAGATTTTTCAAGGTTGAACATACCGGTCAACGGGCCAATTTCCTGTCGAACCGGCCAATCCGATCCAGTTTTTAAAACTATATTTCAAATTCCTTTTTATTTTTCTTTCAATCAATATACAAATTTTAACATTTGTAATGAATTAAATTTTAACATTGTTATTGCATATCAATGTTTTTGTTAATTATTTATTTGATATATAGTTGACGGCATACGGAAATCTTATATTTGAATGCTCGTTACTAGATTTGGTAATTCACCCCAATCCGATGCCGGTTGCGAGTTTATCGGTCCCAGAAGTTATTTAGATTTCTAAAATAAGCTTTTGATCCCTACATTTTTGTGGGCTTTTACGAGTAGCCCATTTTTTTGCAGGCTTTTGCGTGTAGCTGACTTTATCGGGCTAAGCTAAAATCCCGGAAATTATTCAAGCTTCTAAAACAAGTGCATGTGCCTATATTTTTATGGACTGACCCAATTGGGTTAGCCCGTTTTGCCAGCTTTACTAGTTATTGTGTCTCATATTTGATTTGATTTTAAATAAAGAAATAACATTCTTAATTTGCGGAGAATTAGTTATTTAATTACCACTGCGTACAAGAAAATTAAGGGTCTGTTTGGTTTGCATTTTCATTTCCGATTTCCATTTCCTGTTTTCTGTTTTCTTGAATTTTACAAAGAAAAAACTGAAATTGTTGGAAACAAAAAATCGTCGTTTTCCAACATTTTTAGTTTTTCCTTTGTAAAATTTCAGAAAACAGGAAACAAAATGAAAACAGAAAAATGGAAACAGGAAATGAAAATGCAAACCAAACATACCCCTAGCCTCTATTTTACAGTTGCTACAGTGTAAAACCATAATTTCATAAAATTAATTTTAAATCATTTCTGTTCAATATGCTTCATAAAACGTGCATCACTCATCTCAACCATTAATTTTTGTACTTTCTTCTTGTTGGGATATGTATGATAATGAATTCAAAGAATTTTCGCGTATAATGATATCATTTATAGACAAAAAGTGCGTATAGTCTATTTCTAGGTATAGATGTAGCTAGAAGTCAAGCTCATATAGTCACCGCATAGCACTCAATTATAGAAATTGAAGTGTGTAGCACGAGAAGTTGATATTGCATAAAGATCTAATAAAACTCTAAACACCAACGGTAGTAAAAGGGTAATTATAATTATATGTTGGAAATAAATAAATATATATATATATATATATATTAAAAACCATTTATGTGTGATTCCATAAACAGTTTAATTTATAGTTTGATTTTTTGTGAAAATAGATTTATGACATGATATGAGATCTCTATGGCCAATTGGGCCAAAGTTTATGATAAGGTAGATGGTTCAATGTTTAGACCCAAAGAATTGAATTTTTGTGAAAATAGATTTATGACATGATATCACATCTCTATGACCAATTGGGTTATAGTTTATGTTAATATATGTAAATGGTTCAATATTTAGATCCAAAGGACTGATCTTATTTACGTGAGAAATTGTGTTAAAAATATATTATAAAATATTTCATATGTCATTTATCGCATAGCTTAAACTTTTGAGACTTTTGAGATATGTTCATGGCAATTAATTTGGCCCAATATTCATAATCGTAAACCCCCTCCTTAATTATTTGGATGCTTAGCGGTTTTGGTTAATATATATGTATATGAATGAAACATGAGGTTCCCTTGTCTATGGGAAAAGTGTGACTCTAATGTGTCCATACTATATATAGTGTCATTATTAATTTAAAGAATGCCATTTAAAAAATGATGTGACCAATAGTTTAATATGTGGATGATATAAGGTAGCACCAAGTTTTCACATGTAAATATGCTCACATAATCAAGTTCGGGATGGATGGACATATATAAAAAGAACATATATATAATAACCCAAATATATTATCTATAATTTTTCATGCCTGAAAGATTCGGTGAAGATATGCCACATGTAAATAAGGACATGATTTCATTTCTCATTCAGTTTAATTAATTAAGCTTAATATGAACAAGTAATATTATATATCGGTGATGTGAAATAGCTAGCTAGCTAATGTGAACAAGTATTCCTGTCCCTGTCGCCTGTCATGGACTTGCGAAGTATTACTAAATTTGCTCGCTCTTCCATTTTATTTATATTTTGTTTCTATTTTAATTATTAATCATAACAATCTATTAATAATATATATTTTAAAAAGTTCATGGTCATGCATTTTTTGGTGTAATACCACAGGTATCCTCCACGGGAGACAATCCTGTTCGAGCCGCGTAGGACCTCTATGGGCGGCTGCATACCCAGGGCTCGAACTCGAGAACAATGGTTAAGCTGGAACAACCCCTTGCCAGCTCATCCACGTGCTCGGTGGTTCATGGTCATGCATTTAAACATATATGTGTGTGTGTGAGATTTTTTTTAGGATGAAGAACAAGTGACATCATCACTCACATTAAGGCTCTAGCTTGCTTTTCACTTCAACTGACTCGGATTCCTACTGTCAGAATTTTCCTGCAGTACGCATTCAACAAATTCAGACCATCCGATTTTACACTATTTCAGTCTCTGGACCGTCCAATACAGATCAAACAGTCCAGATTTATTGACTGCAGTGAAGTCAAGTGCAGTTACTACCCCATCTAACTTAATGTGGTAAAAAGAAGAAAATGTTTACAACTTATTCTATTCATTAGAGTTTAATTACTATACACCGTCAGTGTAAAGAAATTTTACACAGTCATCCAATAATATTTTGCCACATCAATTAATGAACATGACACCTCATATATCATTAAATTCATTAAATGATGTGTCAACACATCATTGGATGACTGTGTAAAATAACTTTACACTGACCGTGTATAGTTATTAAATTCTTCTAATTAAATGGGGCATATCATATTTGTTTTGTAGTTTCGGATGGTGTCAACTTGAATCTTGATCAGGGGTTCTTAAGATCGTTTGTTTATGCCTAGCTTTTTTGAAAAAAAAATTAAAATTTTTTATAACAATTAAATGTTTTACAAAAATCAAATTAATTAATAACTTTAAGAATTTTGTTTTGTTTCTGTGCTTTTTCAATTAAAAATAATTTATAGAAAAAATTCCAAAAACTTTATAGCATAAAAATCTTTTTTAAAAAACTTATTTAATCACTGCTTTAAGTACTTTCGGCATATAAATGTTACATTCATGTGATAAATTCTGTTTTTTTTTTCTTAAAAAAAAATTTATGTGAAAAACCAAGTTAAATTTCTTTTCCAAATGAGTATCATTTTGGACTTGACTACCACATACCAAAACTTTACATTGGCCCAAACCGATCTTTATTCTTTAAATTGGCGCTCCGACGTAACGTAATCCCGGAATCTTTGGATAAAAACAAAACAACAGGTTAAAAGAGTTGTGGAAAAAAAATGGATTAGAAAATATACGCCATATCAAGCTAAGGTAAAAGAATGTAAGGTTGAAAGGATAAATATAATAACATGTATATAGATTTGAATGATTGAGGATCTTAAAGCTCTAAACCTTCTTCCTAGTGAGGAGCTACTTCTTTATTTACATAAATGTCAATTCTACAGCTGCGTTTCTATATTTTCCTTTATTTATATGGTATTGTCTAAGATATACAAGTAAAAAATTTGTGTATCTGAACACAAATTAATGAGAGTTATTAGATATAAAATTTTCAATTTTTCTAACACGTGTAACCTTATACAAGATAATAAATTAAAAGTGAAATGTTTTATTGAAAATTACATCAATCACAACATGCATTTGTAATATTAAAAGGTTTAATTTCTAATAAAATTGAATGGCTGAGATTTCATTTAATGAAAAGGTTCTAGGTTTGCATGTGAATTGGTTCTATAATTTGCAAAAAAGAAAAGGGTTTTGTTTCCTTTAAAATAATTTGCGTTTTAATGACTCTTCATTGTATTGCCTCGTTGCATCATCATCAACATCATTATCTATGGAACCATAAAACTAATAGATGTTTGATATGCAACACAAATCAAGAGAAGGGAGTTTGATTTGTGAAGCAATTTTTTTGATACATAACAAGAAAATAAATAAAGGAAAAACAAAACGCAAAAAGAAAGAAAAAAAAACAAGAGGCGATCTGCGACCGGCACACCACCTCGAACCACCTATTCCGAACCTCCCCCTCCTTCTTCTTCTCTTCTCTCCTCTCCGAAAAGCTATCTACGCGCACCACCTACTACGCCATTGTGGATCCCAGTGATACCATGGGCGGCACGAGTAGCTACGATGACCTCTCAAATGTTGGTTACGGCATGGCGAAGGCAGGGCTGAGTGAGGCGCTTTTTGAGTGCGGTCAGATCTGCGGTGGTGCATCCCTTACACATCAATCATCGTCACAACTACCGACTTGTGTGGTAGTGTTGCGATGGCGCCGCGTGATGGTTAGGCTCTCAAGTACAAAATGTGCAACAGAGAAGGCGGACGAGGCTGTGATGGGTACGACCGACCAGTAGCGGCGATGAGGACACAAGCAGAGTCGTTCCGACTGTCCGCGATGATGAAGATCTGGTGACATGGCGATGGTGCCAGCGATGACTCAGGCGTGGAGGTCACAAAGGGAAGAGGGGCAAAGCATGACCTACGGAGAAAAATCTAAGAGCGTGACTCAGTGGAGAGTTGTTGTAGAGGAGAATTTCTCGGGTATCTATAGTAGGAATTATTAGCCAGGTTGGGCGCTCCTCAAGCGCACACTCAAGCTTATAACTCTGATTTTGAATTGTTGTCAATAAAGTATGACAGGTCGACTCCTCCGTCGGGTAGGGTACTCGCTCGGAGAATCTCCCTATGCCTTTACTCTCAAAATGTGAACTGAGGGTCGATTACCCCCTGTGTGCCTCTTTATCCCAAGTGTTTCTAACCGTCGACCTCTCCCACGTCTACGCCCACTAACCCCTACTTCTCTGGTCATCGTCTGCCCATGTGATGGGAGAGGGTGTAGACGGTTTAACTACGGGGTGTAGACCTCCTATTTGGGCTTACTAGTCGGCCCATATACCGGGGGAGTACACAGCCCCACGAGCCCAAGCCTACTCGTAGAGTAGTGCGCCAGGCGTAAATAATAAAATACGTCGACTTCGAAGGCCCACCTCGACTTCTTAACCTGGGGGACGTAGACCTCCCATTTGGGCTTACTAGTCGGCCCATATGCCAGGGTAGTACACAGCTCCACGACCCTAAGCCTACTCGTAGAGTAGTGCGTAAGGCGCAAATAATAAGGTATGTCGACTAGGCGTTTTTAACTTCGCTGATCTGGTCGTATTTTCTTTCTTACCACTGTGTGCTTTTATTCTGACTACGAAAAGATAGAAGTCTGAAACGCCTTCTCTGCTTTTTCAGACATTATGCCTCATGCTTTGTCCTAACTATTAATAGCCATCATTGCCTGAGCATTGATGGGGCGTGACTTGAAGGGTTTAGCGCTTCTCGAGGTACGTTGTGCAGCCTTGAAACGTATCTCTTCCCAACGGTCGTGATGAACAGGCGCTTGGGATTCAACGGTTGCAATGGGTCAACGCGTTGGTTGATGAATGATAATTAATGCTTTGCTGACGTTTCCTAACCAACGATCACGATGAAGGGTCGTTTGGCCTTCGAGCGGTTGTGATGGAGGGGCGCATGGATTCGATTGTAAACACTATATATTTTGTCATTCCCTTCACCACAAAAATCGTCTCTACGCCTTTGATATCCCACAGAGTGTTAAAAGAATTTTATCCTTCTCCTCCTTTCTTTCTTCAGTTCACCGCCATCGTCCTCAGCTCTTTATTCTGCCTATTTGTGGTGTTCTTTCTGCATTTCATCCTTAGAACAAGTATTTCTTCTCCTTCCTTCGCTTTTTTCCTGTTTAATCTCTGTTTCATTTTTCTGGGTTTAAATCCATTTCTTCCTGTTATTCCTTCCAACCCCCTACCCTTAGTCATTCCAAATGTCAAGAGATGATTTAAGTGACTCCCAAAACCTTTCCAAATCTGCTTCCTTGTTGTCTGAAAGCGATAGTAGTGCCACAGAAACCGATTCCATTTTTAACAGTGATGAAACAGAAAGTTCAGTAACATCCCGACCTCCCCTGAAAAAATTAGTTCTGACAAAATGCCTGACCTTGAAATACCTATCATCAACCTTAGTGATGAAGGTTCTCCTATTCTAAATGATGAAGATAATATAGATGGTGAAGATCCGAGCTTAAGTCAGGGCGTAGATGCCAATCAAATGATACCGAAAATATGTTAGCTTCTTAGGCGATGTTGCTGACCGCTCCTCTAGATATACCAATATGTCTAGCATACTTAGCTTTCGTAGAAACACTGTGATTCTTCGGTCGACTTAGATAAAACCATTGTAATTGAGCCCTGTACAAAAAGAGAGGATATGTGATTCTTACTTGGCCGGTGACTCTGTTACCCTTTACACCTACTTGTACAATACCTTCTTTACCAAGCTCAACCTCCGACTTCCATTCTCGGATTTTGAGAAAAGTCTTTTGAACATCCTTAATATTCCGCCCTCCCAGTTACATCCAAATAGTTGGGCGTTTGTCCGAGCTTATCAAATAATGTGCCGCTACTATTCTCTAGTTCCCGACTTAGAGAAATTCTTTGCTTTTTTTCAAGTAAAACTTCCTTCTTCTAATGAGCTCGGGTGGATATCCTTCAATAACATCCCAAACAAGGGGGCTATTGCAGCCTACACTTCCTCTTACAAACTGTGGAAACAGAAGTTCTTTAGGGTCTGAGGTATTGATGCCTTCAGTGACCTCTTATTCAACTCTGATGGGAATCCACACTTCCCCTTGTTTTGGTCTTTGGAACCTCATAAAGTTCCTCAAACTCCCTTAAGTCTCCTCTCCGAAGAAGATAGAGCCGTTGTAGAGTGGTTAAGAAAACAGAAAAACATAGATTGCGCTGCTTTGTTAGAAAATGAAGATAACCCAGCCGGGCTTCAGACTTTGCTTGGTACATTGAATTTGTATCTTTTATGTTATCAAGTTGTCGACCACTTTTCCTCTTGTGTATTTAACACTTCTATTTTCTTTGCAGGAAGTATGCCTCCCAAATCTCAAACTACTAAGACCATGGATGAGGTGGCCATGCTGAAGGCACTTCGGGCTAAGGAGAGAAAGGCAAAGGCGGCCGCCGAGAAAAACAACCGCCCGCCCCTTCCCTCGAGTGTCTAGGAACTGGCCCAAACAAGGGGATGGAGGGAAGACCTCCTCACAACGCAAAAAGCAAAAGATTGACAACAGAAGTAATCCTGAAGGTACTGGTCCCAAGCCGCCACCCTCTGGTAGCAACCAAAACACCACCAATAATACAATTCCCAATCCAATTCCTGCGAACTCTGAAAAGTGGTGGGCCTTGTTTAACGACTATGAAGGGGCGACCTCAGATGTCAGTTCGATATTTGATCGCCGATTTCCGATTAATCAAGTTATGGAAAAGAATCTGAATAAGAAGGAAGATAGGGTACGTGTTTACAAAGCTGGAATGAAGAACTTAGGAAAGAAAATTCAGGCCCGGGTCTAAAATGGCTTTTTTCGGTCTTTGTGTAGACCAATATGTGAGCAGCGCCGAAAAGGAGATGAAGAGTGTCCTTCTAAAAATAAAGAACTTGCTGAAAAATTAAAGAGCGTAGAGGGCGACATGAAAAGGCGTAGAGGGCGACATGAAAAGACTGACCTGAAGGCTAGTGAAACAAAGAATAATGAACTGACTGCTGAAAAGGCGACTTGGGATGAGAAGTATTGCTATATGAAGAAGGCTTATGAAGACGCTGCCACCGAGAAAGAAAACTTTGGAAGAAGCCAACAAGACTTTGGAGACCTCCGTTACCACTTTGACTGCTGAAAACAAAGATATGATTACCGAGAAAGACTCGCTTGTTGCCGAGCTTGGAGATACCAAAGCCAAAGTTTCCATGCAACAAACTGCTAGGTTTGAAAAAGTTGTATCTCAACTCAAATTCTTGTATCCCGATCTGAAGGTTGACGAGATCGGTCCTTTCAAGCACATAATCGACGACAAGTTGGTCGACATTGTTGTTGATGAAGATGAAGAGTAATGGGTTTCGCCCTTTTTTTTGTTTTACCTTGTCCTATCTTATGTTGATGTATTTCCTTTGCTTGAATTAATATATAATGTTTATTGTGTTATACATCTGTTTTCAATAATTATACTCTACCCTCCTCCATTTTTTTCAAAATAATATCGGAATTGTGGAAAAAATCAGCTCAGTAGATACTATCTTTTGTTGGGTTACGCTTTTAGAAGAATTTTCCTAATAAAGAATCAAATTGTCCTAGTAGAATTATTAATACCCTTTACTGGGTTAATAACTTAGAGAAAATTTTTAATAATCAATCGAATCAGAGCGTCCTGGTAGAGTTACTAGTACCCTTTAATGGGTTAATAACTTAGAGAAGTTTTTCAGATACCCAAAGGAATCAACTCTCCCTTGTAGAGTTATTAATACCCTTTAATGGGTTAATAACTTAGAAGAGTTTTTCGAATACTCAAAGGAATCAAATCGCCCTTGTAGAGTTACTAATACCCTTTAATGGGTTAATAACGTAGAAGAGTTTTTCAAATACTCAAAGGAATCAAATCGCCCTTGTAGAGTTACTAATACCCTTTAATGGGTTAATAACGTAGAAGGGTTTTTCAAATACTCAAAGGAATCAAATCGCCCTTGTAGAGCTACTAATACCCTTTAATGGGTTAATAACTCAGAAGAATTTTCTAGCATACCTTAGTGAGGATCGAACCCGGGAGCTCACTCTTTATTGAGTTGCTAACTTAAACAGTATTTAATATCGATGTCCCTTTCTTAGGTCGACAATGCAGAGTTATCGATTCTCTTTCTTGAGTCGATATCTTAAACAATTCTTCATGTCGATGCCCTTTTTAGGTCGACGTACTGCAAGTCGATGCCCTTTCTTAGGTCGACAATGCAGAGTTATCGATGCTCTTTCTTGAGTCGATAACTTTAACAATTCTCCATGTCGATGCCCTTTCTTAGGTCGACATACTGCAAGTCGATGCCTTTTCTTAGGTCGACAATGCAGAGTTATTGATGCTCTTTCTTGAGTCGATAACTTTAACAATTCTTCATGTCGATGCCCTTTCTTAGGTCGATGTACTGCCAGTCGATGCCCTTTCTTAGGTCGACAATGCAGAGTTATCGATGCTCTTTCTTGAGTCGATAACTTTAACAATTCTTCATGTTGATGCCCTTTCTTAGGTCGACATACTGCAAGTCGATGCCCTTTCTTAGGTCGACAATGCAGAGTTATCGATGCTCTTTCTTGAGTCGATAATTTTAACAATTCTTCATGTCGATGCCATTTATTAGGTCGACGTACTGCAAGTCGATGGCCTTTCTTAGGTCGATAATGCAGAGTTATCGGTGCTCTTTCTTGAGTCGATAACTTTAACAATTCTTCATGTCGATGCCCTTTCTTAGGTCGACGTACTGCAAGTCGATGCTCTTTCTTAGGTCGACAATGCAGAGTTATCGATGCTCTTTCTTGAGTCGATAACTTTAACAATTCTTCATGTCGATGCCCTTTCTTAGGTCGACAGTGCAAAGTGTAGGCTTACGAGATCTTCATCTTCTGAAAAGCATTAAATCAAGTCGACTTGAAGTAACATAAGATCTAATGGGCCTCATTAAAAACTCTTCCAGTGTGAAAGAGAAAGAGTACCCATGTCGACCACTCCATTGATATCAAACGAGTCATCATACAGTGGAGATTTGAAACAAAGGTGCTAATACAAAAGAAAAAATTTAAAACCTAGAATCTAAAAATGAATGCTAAAAAGAATAATTAAAATAGTCCTAAAGAAATAAGAAAAAGCCTACAATAAAGTAGATCTACTCCTATTTACTGAAACAAAATAAATCTACCACTAATTACCAGTCTCCTCTGCAAAGCTTTTAGCTGAAGTAGAAACGTAAATGCTCTGAATTCCATGTTCGAGGAATCTCTCTTCCTTCCAGGGTTTCCAGTTTGTATGCTCCTTTTCCTTTGACTTGCTTGACTCTAAAGGGTCCTTCCCAGTTAGGTGCGAGTTTTCCTGCTGTTGGGTCTTTTGTAGCTCTCCTCACTACCAAGTCCTTTACCCGAAAACTTCTCGGGATTACTTTCAATTGTATTTCCTCGCGGCTCTTTCTTTGCAGGCTACTTCTTTAACACGAGCTAACTCGCGAACTTTCTTCTAGATCCAGATCGCCAAGGCGACCGAGATTATTGTCTTCCTCAGAAAAACTCAAGGTTCTCCATGTAGGTGTGTCGATCTCCACTGGGATCATAACATCACTTCCATATACAAGTCTATAGGGGGACTCCTGAATTTTTTAGTGTGGGGTGGTGTTGTATGACCAAACCACTTGGTGTAAGTATTCTGCCCATCTTCCTTTGGCATCATCTAGTCTCCTTTTCAATCCATTGAGGTTTACTTTATTTGCTGCCTCTGCCTGCCCATTTGTTTGAGGATGCTCTACTAAAGAGTAGATCAGCGTAATGCCCAAATCTCGACAAAATTTCTGAACAACCCTACTAACGAACTGGGTACCATTATCAGAAATAATCCTGTTAGGTACACCATACCTGCATACCAACCTCTGCCAGTAGAACTTCTTCACCTTCTCAGCTGTGATTGCTGCCAATGGTTCTGCCTCGATCCACTTGGTAAAGTAATCAACGGCAACCAACAAAAATTTTACTTGACCAGGGGCTTGAGGAAAAGGGCCCAATATATCTGTTCCTGAAATTGCGAAGGGCCAAGGAGAGTATATGGAACTGAGGTCAATTGCAGGAGCCTTGTGTAGATTTGCATGTCTTTGACATTTATCACATTTTTTTGTGAACTCCATACATTGCCTGCGAAGCTTGGGCCAATAATATCCAGCTCGGATTACCTTCAGTGCTAATGGTCCCCCCAATATGGCTTCCACATGTTCGTGCATGAACCTCCGAAATGACTCTGTGCCCTTCTTCTTCTGTTAGGCATCTCAGAAGTGAGGTTGAGACTCCTCTTTTGAACAGTAGATCTCCAATCAACACATAGCCTGCTGCATCCTTTTGAACTTTCCTGGCTTCTACTTTGTCCTCCGGGAGTTCGCCCCGACTTAGGTACTTCTGGATTGGGCTCATCCATGAAGCGTCGATCATTGTAATACTCAACACTTCCTTCATCCTTTAGTTGTTGGAGACACCAAGGTTTCTTGAATGACAGAATGGTTTTTACCAGGTCTTTTGGTACTGGCCAACTTGGACAGTAAGTCAGCTTTGGAATTTTGATCCCTGGGTACAAATTCTAAGTCGACTTTGTTAAAATGCGCAAGTAATTCTTTAACCAAAGTCAGATACCTGGAAAGATGCACATCCTTGGTCTGGTATTCGCCATTGACTTGTCCTACCACCAACTAAGAATCGCTCTTGATCTGCAAGTTAGAAATCGACATCTCCTTTGCTAAGTTGAGGCCTGCTACCAGAGCTTCATATTCCGCCTGATTATTGCTAGCCCGGAATTCAAAATGCAAGGATTGCTCTATTAGCACTCCTCCTGGTCCCTCTAAGATGATTCCTGCTCCGCTACCCTTCAAATTGGATGCCCCATCAACTGACAACGTCCAAATGAAGTCATCCTTTTTAACTGGGTCTTCATCTCCAGGGGCAGATAACTAAGCAACAAGTCTGTTAACACTTGGGCTCGAACATGGCCGCTTGGTTGAAAAATATATCAAATTCAGAGAGCTCCACTGACCACTTCATCATCTTGCCTGCAAGGTCGGCCTTCTGCAAAACCTGCTTGATTAGTTGATCTGTCCTAATAATTATGGGGAAGCTCTGGAAGTACTGACGTAATCGGCTTGTTGTGGTGACAACTGCTAAGGCCAGCTTTTCAATTTTTGATTGATACCTCTTCTCTGGTCCTTGTAGGACTTTGCTGACGAAATAAACTGTATACTTCTCGCCTCTTTCTCTTGTACTAGAACAAAACTCAACACCTCATTAGTTACAGAAAGGTAGATGAGTAAGGGCAAACCTGTATTAGGTCGGACCAGGATGGGCGGGCTAGCCAAGAATTGCTTCAGTTGTTGAAAAGCCTCCTCACATTCTGTAGACCACCCGAACTTTTCATTTTTCCGCAGGCACTTGAAGAAAGGTAGAGCTCTATCTCCAGATTTTGACAAGAAACGAGACAACGTCGCCATTCTCCCTGTGAGCTGTTGTACCTCTTTAACTGAAGTCGGACTTCTCATCTCCATGATCGCCTTACATTTCTCCGGGTTGGCTTCAATGCCTCTTTCAGTCAGCACGAAACCCAAGAACTTTCCAGATGATACTCCGAAAGCACACTTCTGCGAATTCAGCCTTACTTGATATCGCCTTATTTCGCTAAAAACTTCTTCCAGGTCTCCTAAATGAGTATCCTCTGTCATCGACTTCACTATCTTATCATCAATGTAGACCTCTAGGTTCCGACCTATCTGGTTTGTGAAAATCTTATCCATCAATCGTTGATAAGTGGATCCTGCATTCTTCAGTCCAAACGGCATCACCTTGTTGTAATAATTCGAATGCTCTGTCATGAATGTTGTTTT
Source organism: Sesbania bispinosa (assembly GCA_026901365.1). NCBI lineage: Eukaryota > Viridiplantae > Streptophyta > Magnoliopsida > Fabales > Fabaceae > Sesbania > Sesbania bispinosa. The sequence goes on along the minus strand of QLOH01001117.1, from coordinate 110,688 downwards.
CTCTTCGTCCATGGGGTGCATCCTAATTTGGTTGTACCCGAAATAAGCATCCATCAGGATCAACATCTTATGCCCAAATGTCCCATCCACTAAGCTGTCAATGTTCGGCAATGGGTAGGGGTCTTTAGGGCATACTTTGTTAAGGTCGGTATAATCGGTACACATACGCCACTTTGCATTAGCCTTCTTCACCAACACCCATTTTCCAACCAAGTCGGGTAGACTACTTCTCTGATGAAATCTGCTGCCAACAGCTTTTCAGTCTCTGTTGCTACCACTTTCCTCCTCTCTCTCTCCTAGTTTTTTTTCTCTGTGCTACAGGCTTTGCTTTAGGGTCCATCGACAGTCGATGACATAGGAAATCTGGATCAATACCCGGCATATCGGAAGCTCTCCATGCAAAGAGGTCTTGATTTTCTTTCAGGAAGTCGACTAGTTTTATCAACAAGTCTCCAGTTAACTTCGAACTCACCTTTGTTTTCTTATCCGCGGAATCACCTATCTGCACTTCGACCAGGTCCTCTGTTGGTTGTGGGCGCCTGTCGTAGAAATCTTCTCTAGGATCCAACTCTGCCAAGAATACCATGATTCATGGATACGTCAATGCTCCTATTCGTCTGACCTCCCCTTCTGATTTTTAGGCTGTCTCTGTAACACCTGACTGTTGCTTCCTGATCAACTTTCACAACCCCTACCCTGTTATTGTTCAGGGGATACTTCATGGTTAGGTGGACAGTGGACACCACCGATCCCAAGGAATTCAGTGCAGCTCGACCAATTATGATGTTGTAGGAAGAAGGGGCATTGATAACGAGGTACTTCACCCGAACAACTTTCTTATGCTCTCCTTCGCCGAAGGTAGTCATTACGTCAACGTAACCTCTGACCTCTACTGAATCACCTGCAAAACCAATTAAAGAACCCGAGAAAAGGTAAAAACCACTCCTGGGGATCTGCAATCTCTGAAATGTGCTCCAGTATAAATATATCTGTCGAGCTTCCTGATCTACCAAACTCTCTGCACCTTATAATTTGCAACGACTATGTCGATCACCATAGGGTCATCCTCATGCGGCTTTATTTCCTTTCATATCCTCATCGGAAAAAGAAATAACTGGAGATCTACAATGTTTCCTACCTGCGACGTCTGCACTTACTGACATCACTAGATCTGGCATATTTTCTCCGCGTCGAGCTTGTTTCTCCACCTCCACAAAAACCTCCCGCTATGGTCGTTACCCACTCCCCTTATCTCCTCGGCTCTTCTTGTCGGCACGTTCGACCGTCCTCTCTCTCTCTCCTTCGCTACTATAATTCCCTCTGCTCGAACTGCCTCCTTCCTCATGAGTCCTCTATTTGATCGTCTTCTCTCACATAACGTCCGAGGAACCCCTCCTTTATCAAATGTTCTATCTTGTGTCTCAATGTCCAGATATTCTCCGTGTCATGGCCCTTTGCTCTGTGATAGTCGCACCACTTGTTCAAATCAAGACCCTTTACCTCCCCTCTGCTGGTGGTGGTAATTTGAGGAGGTCGGATTGGTAGACGTCCTTTAAGATACGGGTTCGTGATGCATTAAGGGGGGTGAAGTCTCCTCTCTGCTTCTATCTGTCGACCACGCTCTTTGATACCTTGGTTTAAACCTTCCATCATTCTCGTTGAAACCTCTTCCCTTTCGACTAGTATAATTAGCCGAATTGAGAGTATCCCTCTTACAACCATGTCTTATCCTCCCCCATTTGTTCTCGCGCTTATCGGCATTGCTCTCCTCGCCTTTTATATAACAAGCCTCCGCCCGGTTCTGATCTCCTCCATGGATGCCCTTGGGCTGGTCTGCGGCAAGGTATTCATTAAAAAGCCCTGGTAACAAGCCCTCCTCAAATGCCGACACTAAAAGCTCTGGATTAGGGTTGACTACTAGAAGTGATGCTTCATTAAATCTGCAGAGAAAATCCCTCAATGGCTCGTTCGCGCTTCTGCGCGGCACTGAAGAGCTTTCCTAAAGTCATCTCGCCTCGACCGTCGAGCCGAGATTGGGCAAAATCTCTTCAGAAAATCTTGATGTCATTTAGTGATAATGGGGGAAGGTTTGAATACATATCATTGCCGTCCCAGTGAGAGTGCCCAGAAAACAGCTTACACGGTAATGCATCGTTAACCCTTTTCTTCAACATGTGTGTCTTGAACGCAGTAACGTGGACCTGGGGATCTGTGGTGCCATCATACTCCCTTCAACTTCGCTCCTGAAGTTTGCTGGGAACTGCGCTTCGGCGATTTCCGGGGAGAATGGATGAAACTGCCTAGGCCTCTGCCTCCATATCTTCATCTGTCGCTCGACCTCTGGTGAGGGTGTTCATCCTGGTCTGCAAGGACTTGGCTCTGCTGCTGCAGGGTTTGGTTCTGCTTCTCAGGGTTTGGTTCTGTTGCTGTAGTGATCGACGCGTTCCAGGATCTGTTTCAAGGAAACGTCGGGGTGTATCCCCTCCTCCTCCCTCTGTGGAGTTCCTTCTCCTTCACTTCGTTCTGGCCTCCCATTCCCCTCGTCGAGTAACCATATCTACAGAAAGAAAAGTGGTCGGCGGGAAGATTTTAAAACCGCCGCCCCACGGTGGGCGCCAAATGTTCTCAGTAAAGTATGACATGTCGACTCCTCGTCGGGTAGATGTTCGCTCGGGGAATCTCCCTATGCCTTTACTCTCAAATGTGAACTGAGGGTCGATTACCCCCTGTGTGCCTCTTAATATCCCAAGTGTTTCTAAACCATCGACCTCTCCCACGTCTGTCCACTAACCCCCACTTCTCTGGTCATCGTCTGCCCATGTGATGGGGAGAGGGCGTAGACGTTTAACTAAGGGGTGTAGACCTCTCTATTTGGGCTTACTAGTCAGCCTCATATACCGGGGGAGTACACAGCCCCCCCGAGCCCAAGCCTACTCGTAAGTAGTGCGCCAGGCGTAAATGATAAAATATGCGTCGACTTCGAGGGCCCCCCGACTGACTTCTAACTTGGGCGACGTAGACCTCCCATTTTGGGCTTACTATTAGTCGGCCCATTATGCCAGGGTAGTACATGAATGTTGGCATAATTGACATTTTTTGTTTATTTGTGAGAAAAAAGTTCCTTTTACTTTTTTTAGTCTTATTATAATTTATGGTTTGGTGATTCATTGGAAGTTGTTTGATCTGGGAATGAGAATAACATGCATGTGATTTCATTGAAACTATGTTGGGATATAAATAGGAAGAATCAATGTCTGAGTATTTAATATCTTAAATTTAAATTTATGCCTTACTTTGCAAATAATATAATGTTTTAAAAAACTTAAATCCTAACGAACCTGCTTGCTTGCAAGAAAAATCACTTGTGTTTGGGTGCATAATTTTACTTACCCTTATTTATACGTAAGACCTTTTTTTTTTTACAAGAGAACCACATGTATCCTACAGGAGACAATTCTGCTTGAGTGAGTCGAGCAAGACCTCTACCTCCAGTATCTAATGCAGTGCATGGCCAGGCGCTCGAAATCCGAGACCATAGTTACGCTCGAACAACCCCCTTGCCAATTGATCCGTAGGGATGTCAACCGGGGGCGGGCGGGTGTAGTACTATCCGTATAAATACCCGCTAAAATTAACGGGTAACCATGCGTGTAACGGGTATCCATTAATGTTTAAGAATTTAAATTTTATAAAAAGAAAAGAAGAGAGGAATATTATATATATATTATAATATCATACTATCTATATAAAACAACAGTATATAATACCATTACGTGTTAATATACTAAGATATCATCAAAAAATATATATAAAATAATTATATCTCATATAAAATGATAAAAATCCTAATATTCAATATTTTAATAGAAAAATTGTTTTAAATAGTATGCGGGTACCCACTGGGCGGGTTTATAATATTCGTCCCCACCCATTATATAAATATGGCGGGTACCGCATTGCGGGTATATCCATGGGTGCGGGTTTTTTTTACAATCCCTAGATCCACGCGCTAAGTGTTTTTTCCGGACCTTGTTTCATTTCTATTTTTAAATTTTTTTAATTTTTAGAAATAAAAAACTAAAAAAACACCTTTGAGTGATTTTTTTTCATATTCACTATTTTTAAAATCATTACTTTTAAAAACAAGAAAACAAAAATCCTAGAAGATTTTTTTTAGATTTATTTTCAAATTTCAATGTAAAATTTCTTTGTAATGATACAAAGTCAAAATCACATTTTTATCGCGATTCTGCATGGCTTTTTACTACGGTTTACGACTTGTTTTAGCTTTGCAATAACAAGAAATTATTGTGGTTACAATTCGCCAACCACATAATCTAGTACCTTTTCTATTGCTGTTCCAAAATGACTGTGACCATGGTAGAAAAAGCTCATATACATGAATATGCGGGACATTCTATCGCGGTTGAACTAAGGAACTGGTGTAGAACTTAACAACACCACAATGGTTCCGTAATTCAACCGCAGTGGAAAGTTCAATGTTACAATGAATCTATAGCTCATTCATAGTTAAATACTAGCAAGAAACTTTAACTAGAATAACTACAAATTTTGCTACAAAATCGTGGTAGCATAAACAAGTATATAAAAAGATTTATAAATTTTATAGAAATTATTTTAAGCTAAGATTGAATGGCATCAAGACTAGCCCAAATCCATATAATAATAAGAAATCATTTTTTAACACTGCCATAGCTAAAGTAAATCACAAACTAACATAGCAAATACAACCCAAAAGTGTACTACACCAAATTCTTACTAGAAAAAACGAAGAAAGGATTACTCATCATCATCCTGATTTGCCATAGCACCAAAAGGGTCACTCATTATTCTCTGCTTCAATTTCAAAAGAGTGCTACCTTGTAAGGAAGGTGAGAAACCATATACGTATATGAGCACCTTCCCCACAAGGCCACAATTATTGAAAGTAAACATGAGACACACTTATAAAACCCTCAATCCAGAATATTCTCAATTAGGGCTACATGTTGACACATACACACATAAAATGTAACCACATAGCTACCCCACCATGTGATGCCAGTGTGAACCATTGCAAGCGCCAAGTCCTAACACTACACATTTATGACCTTAGACGCACGGCTAAAAACCGTGGTCGCCAGGCATTAAAACTGTGGCCTAAAGGTTTAGGCCACAGTTTCTTGGTCGTCCCTATCCGCGTCCGTGGCCTATTCGAATAAGCCACAGTTTTCACACTTCGGCACACGTTTTTACAATCGTGGTCTAAAACTTATAAATAGACCACGGTTTTTCGTGAGCACTTTTAGGCCACAGTTTTTGTTTTCAGGGTTTAGACCAGAATTTTTATGCGTGTAGCTATATGTGTAAACCACGGTTTTACAGGTGTGGTCATATATTTTTTATCACTTTTAGAACTGTGGACAATAAAGATCAACATCACAGCCATCAATTTTAGGCTATAATTATATTGTGGCCTATACATTTTAAGCCATAGTTTTTAAATGTAATCTTTAATTTTTATTTAATTAGGCTATAATTATATAATCGTGGCCTATACATTTTAAGGCCATAGTTTTTAGATGTAATCTTTTAATTTTTATTTAAGTATGACACACCATATATGTAATAATTATCAATTTCGAGTTTAGGTACGATACTTTTATAGGATTATTATTTAATCCACATTTATATGAATGTGATTTATTAATTATAATATTTAATTAATTATTAATTATATATATAAATCGCATACTATGTATATATAGTACAATGACTAAATATAAATAAAATCAACAATTTAAATGTAAATTGTAATAAGTATATATAATAAATACTTAATCTAAATTAAATATTTCAAAAGATGCATAAAACACTTGTATCTATTTTTTGTCATGTGTATAAACTCTCAAAATATAGAAAATTGACATAAACTTATCTAATCGATAAAATAGCTCTCTATCTCTCAAATTCAACAATAACATCCAGTTAAGAATATATATTAACTTTCCAAGACATCACATCATGAATATCATTCTTCTTCCACATCTTCAAATGATCTTCATCCTCAGTTATAACCTGTAATTATGAAAGCAAAAAATATACAATTTTATAAGTAGTAATAAATTATAAGTTAGTATTTCATACATTGGTAATAGTTAACAGATGAGTGGATGTAGAAGAATGTGGCATTGTTGCACTATTTTCATTTGCTAGTGCATTTGCACTCATAATATCTATAGCTTCATCCAATGTCGGGTTGTTCTGCTTCAAAACACATCTAAGAAGCGCTTCCATTCCTTGAGACCTGTTAATACAACTATTCAATTCAATTGAATGTTGTTTCTTAAGAGCTATAATTTCTTCATTTCTTTTCAATTGTGATGGAGTGCCATTTCTTCCATAGCAACGCACTCTACCCGACTTTTCTTTTCCAAACAATGATTGAAATGTTTGTTTCACAGATTCATTGGAATCATGAATTGAATCTTGAAGCTTTTCCTAATAAAAAATGGTCAAACACAAAGTTTTATTAACAGGATTACAAAGCTACAAGACAACCCCACAAAACCAAACAAATGAATACTAAAGTTAGCTAACAGATCAAGTCCATGTACAAAAAAGACAGCAAGTAATCCCTAAAGATGATAAGCCAAGACCAAACAAAACCAAATGAATAAAAAACTAATGTGTGCATTGCACTCATCCACGAACATACCAGAACAAGATACACCCAGCCAACAAAAAACAAAAATAGAGAGCAGGCAAACCAGATCAAATTAAGCTGAAGCAACCAGGCACAAAAGGCCAAATTAGCTAGTAGGATAGCAGATCAAGATTGATGTAACCAGGCAGCAAAAATATTGAAATAGATAACATGAATTATTTGTAGAAATAGTCCATAAAACCATTTACAATTAATAAACCAGTTAATTCATAAACCAGTAAGAGATTATAGTGGAACAAGGAGCAATGGCTGCAATCTTCTATACAAACTGATAGAAGATTGAGAGCGAGGTGTAGAGACGTACCTAACAGCGACGAAGGATGGAGGAATAGCGTGCAACGAGCCAACGACGAGAACTGCAACAGTCATCGAGCGAACGAACAACGACGACCTTCAACGATGACTCCAGCAAGTTAACGATGGCGAGCAAATGAAGAGTGAAGGGAGAAAGTCTTGAGTGAGAGAATGAAAATGACAACCTCGACACAATGAGTCTAGCCTCATTTCTTTTTTTTTGCAAAGCTTTAAACAAAATTACAACAATTCTATAAAGGAACTGCGTAATTGGTGTCCACCGTAACATCCGTTCTCCACCGTAACGGGAACTACGGGAATGGTAGAACCCGTTTTATATATTGAATATATGTTTGATATGGAAATTGGGTAAACGAATTCCATAACTAGTTGTAGTACAATTTTTATGACTTTTATAAATTTTTGTAGAATTTTCTGAAGTGGTTTTGGTATAATTACCAAAAATGCCACTGTCTATGAGTACCAAACAGTAAAAATTCATATAAATTAGAGAAAAATTATAATAATTTGGGAAAAATATATCTAAGCATAAACAGGGGCTAAGAATGAAAAAAAAATTATAATTTTTCTAGATTTTTTTTTAATTTTAAGAATTTTGCAAAAATGCCCTTGTATTTAGGAAACTTCAAAGTGATCCTCACACCTTACCTATGTAAAAATTCGGCCATTGAGTGGGAATGAAGGGAAAGCCCAATTGTTTGTTGAATTCTAACCTATAACCCAACCCTCAATATGGTGAAAATTTTTAACCGCAATTAGGGGATGGTGTTTTTGTTATTAGCCAATCATCCCACTTAACACACTTAAGACCCACATTAAGCCCATCACACATTTTCCTCCACCTCCTTGCCTCTTCAATCGTCCATTCTTCTTCATAGAATGGTTCATCCCTTATTCATTCATTTCACAAGCTTCACATGAATACTCATCAATTTTCAACACTTAGACTTACTCAAGGGAAACTTGCTACTCTCTTGAACACTTGAACTCATCAAACTCCAACTAGTTTGCAAGATCAAATTTCACATCTCAATCTTTCTTTCCTTGGTACAGCTATGAGTGTCCCCTTCCCTCACCATGGATTCTCCATTTTCATTCTTCTTTTTTATGGTGTAAAATCTAACCAAGTTGTGTATTTTTCATGGTTTGGTTTTGAAGTGTTGGAATCTATGATTCTAACTACTTGAAGGAAGAATTTTTTAACATATTCGTGGTCATCTCAAGGGCTTACTTTGGCTGAATTTCCACCACTAGGTAAGGGGGAGGGAAAGCTTGAAAAATCTTAGTGGGAAGTAATGAGAGTTAGGGTTTTGAGGAAAACCCTTGCCTCTTGATGTGGGTGAAAACCAAGTGTACCCCTGGACTTGGGAAGAGACTATAATCGTCTCATTCTCTTTAGAATTGGTTGAACAAAATCTGTTTTGTGCTTGTACTGAGATTTATTTATGTTTGATATGGATATGAGTTTTGATGAGATGAGAAATGTCGTGAATGGTTGATGGATTGATCATTTTTTATGGAAATGTATGTTGCTGAATTTCTGTACATGATGGAATGAGAATGGAGACATTCCAAATTGGTTGTTGATGGGTTTTAAATTGGTAATAATGAAAATTTTGTTGAAATATAATAAGTAGACTTTGAAGACTCAAAACTATGACTTTCAAACTTGAAAAATGGGATAAATAGGTAATTAGAGATCATAAAAGACTTAAAAAGTTAGAAACATGAGGAAGAATGTAAGTGAGGGAGAGATGAATCTCATAAGCCTTGAGCATCCTAAAATCGAGTGGATATGATGAGGTGAGAAATTCATGACAGTAATAGGGTATGTTTGTAACTGTAGGGCAAACAGTTTGTAACGAGTAAATAAAACAGTTTATAACTACAGGCCAAAACAGTTTGGTGTAAATTTTGTGCGCAAAAATTTTATGACAGTAAATTTTAAAGTTTGTTTGTAATAACATCAATAATAATAAGCTATATACTAGAAGAAATAGAGGATTTGAAATAAAGCTAAAAAAGTAATAACACCATATTTAATGAGTTTATAATGTGAGATTTAAAAATGTTATGACAAAAATCAGAAAGTTTATAACCTGAGATTTATATGTTCATAACAGGAAATTGAAAATTTCATAACTAGAGGTCAAGGAGTTTGTAACATAAACCAGAGAAATTTATGACAGCAAGATTAATGTTTATGACAGAAAAACTAAGAATTTCATAACAAGAGGGAAAAAACTATGACATAAGAATAAGAGATTCATAATATAAGATGTAAGAGAATTTTTAATATAATGCTAAAATAATTACAACAGAAATTTTAAAATACTTATAATAATCTCAATTTAAAGGTTTACAACACATAAAGAAGAACTTATGATATGAACTAAGAGGAAGTTGTAATACGTAGAAAGAGAAGTTTGCCACCAAAGCAGAAAACGTCTATAACACCTAAGGAAAGAATTGTAATATAGAACAAAAGAGTTTATAATTCATTAGGAAAGAGTTTGTAACATCAGACATAAATGTCTATAATAAAAGACTAAAAGGTTATAACGACTTATAAAACACTCGTAGCTCACCCATGAACTTAGAATGAATTTTCTAAGACCCCAAGGCTATTTGCTTGCAGATTGTATCTCTAATTTTAAAAATTGTGGAAGGCCTGTGGTATAGGGGAAGCTTTGTCAGATTCTCGAGATAGAGTGATGATATGTTGGCCTTAGTGCCTTGGTTTTTATGGCCTTGGTACCTTTGATGTACTATGAGAATCCCAAATAAGATAATTTGATGAGACTATGTTATTGTGGATGACCATGATCATTGCATTGTTCATGGGGAAGCTACGGTAAGGTACAACCGCGATATGACCAGAGGGGTAGGTAGGTAGTGTTGCCTTGAGGGTTACTTGGTGGGGAAATATGTTGTCATGGTACAGTGAGCGCCCTGGAGCCAGAGCGAGTACCGAGCAACACCGACCACCCTGACGATCCCTTGGCCATAATCAAGATCAGTGGAGATTGTTCTTGCCTCTAAATCTTGCAAGTATCAGATGTTGTGTACCTGGTTAAGCCTTGAGTTGGCAATGGTAGAACTCTAACTCCCAATCGCTTCGCCAAGTTATTGTTTGAATCAAGATATTAATATTGGTATTGCTGAAGATATTAGTATCAACATCTTGAAGGGTGTTGGCTAGTATGTTGAAGATACTAATATTGATATGTTGGAACATTCAGAGGTGCACCTGAGATTGATCATTGAGTCTGCATTCTCATGACAATAGCAACCTAATATTAGGAATCTTTGCATTACATGCATGAATTGCGTGAGAATGTGGATGTGAAATTAAATTTTGACTTACCTTATTATTACTTGTGCATGTGTGATTAGTCTTGTATTGTTGTAGGATTAGAGGGTTGCCTTAACTCTATTACTTTCTACCAGTATGTTTTTCATTACTTCCTCTCATCCCTTTTGTCTAGATTTGTTTGTATTTCTCTATATGGTTTTGTGCCCTTAGTTTGCTCAGAGAATGTCAAATTTGCGAGGATCCGGATGACATGGACACATGGGGCCTTCTGTGCCTATGATGCTGACAAAGAGGAAATACGATATAGGGGTGGCTGAATCTGCTCATATACCACCCTTCTCGTCATCGAGAAGTTGTTCCATTACCTTTTAGGATTCCTTTATAATTGACTTTTTTTGTACTACCTGGTTTTGTTAGAGAGGCACATAAACCACCTGCTTCACCACCCCAACAATCTTCGCAAGGTTCTAGGGTAGTCCCCTCTGGAGAGCGCATGTACTTTAGGCGTCGTGTATCTGTGATTCGTACTTGGCCTTTTCCTTGTCCAGGACACGCAAGCAGTTCTCAACCTGCTATAGGGGAGTCTGAGGATGAAGAAGAGGACCCTGAGAAGAAGAAGAAGAGCAAGGGAATGAGCCTGTGGCTAGGTCAGATGATGTTGTGGTTCCTGATGTTGGCAATGGGGGACTTGAGGATCCTTGAAGAGTGCTAGTCCTGGTGAAAGGGGTGTGTATAGGGGATAGACTGATATATATATATATATATATATCTTATGTTTTGTGGTGGATATGGTACAACTCTGACATGCTAGATGTGGCTTCTTTTTGGGACATTGTCCTTGTGTATAGCTTTTTGTATGAAGTCACCTACTGACATACACCATCTACCTATAATAGCAGTTTAATGATTTCACCTCAATTGATCATGTAACGTCCTAATTTCCAAATTCAAGACTAATGCCCGTTGGAAGCAAAATTCGTGAATTTTTGAAATTATTTCGCGCCATTGTTGATATCGACAAACAATTTTGCGTTTCTTCCCTTACACGTGTCCCAGACCACCCTAGACCAGTAAATTCTTTTCTGATCACATTATTTTGATAATTTAGTTTTTTTACACCAAAAGGGTCAAAAGGCCTTTAAATAGAGCTTCTATCACTTGATCTGTTCTCATTTTGCTCATTGGCTATTTCATTCAACCATGGTTAATTTACTAAGGTAAATTTCACATTTTGGCAAAGTGTGAATTAAATGAGACATAATATAAATTTTTAAAATAAGTTTTAAAAATTGAAAACGGAAAATTGTTTCAAATAAACTCTCACTCTCCTCTCATTTTATTTATTTTTCTTGTTTTCTCATACAAGTGCAAAATATAAGTATGAAAATAATTATTGTGAATTATATATAGATGCTAACTATCTTGGATAAAGCACATAGATAACTAACGGTTGATATTATGAACAAAATACATATATATAAACAATAAACTATAAGATTATTAAAATTTCAAGCATTAAACTTTCTATCAATAAATTGCTGATGTATGCCCTAGAGACCAATGGTATATTGACCCCTTTTAGCATAAAATATATGTCATGTTAATTATAAAAGATATTATTTATTATATTAATTAATTAATATGATAAATTCCTTAGAATGACTTATTTGTGGCTGTAAGATATCAAGTTTGACTTGATAGTGAGATTCTATAGGCTACTTCTGAACGTCATTCTCATCATCCCTAGTCAAGTATTATTGTAAAAAAGGACAACAATAATACATCGAGACTAGTATGTGAGTAGATTGATGACTATGTGTCACTAGTCATGGATATGTGATATCGAATCTTTCACATGGGTACACATTAAATTTTAAAGGTGTACCGGACTGACCCAAAGTGCATGGTCGTGTGTTACATGGATTTTTATGTATGTCATTAGTGATTCTCATAGTGACAATGGAGTGTGTGTCCTTTGATCTGATGTCACTACGGTTCCCAACATGAGGAGTTGTTTGCTTTAGTGCCATCGAATGTCATGCCTAACCTGGTGAGTATAAAGGTGGTTACCGAGTATGCCACAAATCATGTGGAGGGATGAGAGTAGATGGGATTTGTCCCTCCCATATAATGGGAGTTATATCTTAGGCCCCTTGATTGAGTGAGACTATAAAGTGCATGGTCGTGCCCAAATAATATTAGTACGGGATATTAATATTATTTGTTAAAAATTTACTCGGGAAATCAAGAAACTGAGATTGAACTATACAAGGATGACACATTTCATGCCTCGTGTTCAATCTAGATATATGGACAAAGGACCTATATATACATGGTAACATTGGTCGCAGATTGGTTATATGTCAAATCACATTGACATTCATGTTAGTTGGGTAGTAGCGATGTTTTGCTAGATAAAATTCACTACTTGTAATATTAAAATAAGATTTTAATGTTATTGCCAACATAACGGGAACCTATAGGGTCAAACACTTAGAACGGGTTGACTTGGACACTGAAGCCATAAGATGGTTTTAATTGTGCTTTTAATTAGATTAAAGGTCCATGTTAAGTGATTATTTTATGTGAATGTTCTATGTGTGTAATATTCGTAATGTGATGTGGAATAATTAGAGTAGAGGATATTGTATGAGAAATGTATGAAGTGATGATGATGCATTGAGCATGAGCATATGATGCATGAGACACATGAGATGCATGAGAAGCCAGACGTGGCTAAAATATCCTGGCCCTAAGAGAGCGTGATGAACAGGGTGGACCATGATGGGGGACATTCGATGCATGGCCTCAAGACGGGGTGTTGTACTATGCGACTCACCAGCCCATAAGAGGTGGGTAACGGTGGAAGGGAGCGAATGTCTTTGCACGAGCCCAAGTGGGGGTGTTTAACTGTGCAACCTACCGGTCGTGACGGTGTTTAACGGTAGGGCCATTATTGGTAACTGTGAAGTCTATAAATCAGTTTAAGTATTTAAACATGATTATAAGACTTAGCATCCTTAAGTTTTAATGATTAACAAATAAGATTATATAAGAACTTAATAAGATTACATAAACAGATTCTACTAAGAAAGGTATTGGTTTGTTGATTGTGTTTCAGGTCACAATAATTATCTGAAGAAGAAGAATAGAAGATCACATCAAAAGAAGAATCGGTATCAGAGGATCAGAATCAAAAGGACAAAGTGCAGAATCCTAAGAAGAGTAATCCACAACAAGGTTGAAGCAATTTGAAGAAGTAATCAACTGAAGAACTGAAGAATTGAAGACTCGAAGTCTAATTGAAGAACTGAATAATTGAAGACTATCTGAAGACTTGAAGAACAGTTATAAGGAAGCTCATAAATCTGAAGAAGAAGCATCGTCTGAAGAACAACTATCATCTGAAGAAATGAAGACAATATGAAGCAGTCTATGTATCTGAAGATTGAACGTGTCAGAATCAAGAAATGATCTCTTGGAGACATTGCAAAGCGTAAAGCACACTTCACCAAATGGAGTACACTCATCTCAGTAGATAAAGCTAGACATGGTTTTCTACCTCGATCAAAGTCTTACACAAATAAGGAAATACTGCAAAGACTTTCTGCAACGCCTGCTGCACCTGCAACAAAAGGATCTGTGTGCACAGACCTACTGTATGTACGCCTGCCAATGACCATAATGGGTTAGAAGACTATACAAAAGCAAGTAAGGAAGATGGTTGAGTAAAGTACATACAATTCAACATCTTTATTTATCTCAGAAGAAGAAGATAAAGAAGAAGAAGAAGAAGAAGAAGAAGATACAAAGAATAATGAAGTTACAATCCTCTTATCAGAAGGAAGAAGCATTCTGAAGTTTCAACTCATCTGAAGAATTGAAGTTGTCTGAAGGACGCAACCCGTCTGAAGTATTGAAGTTGTCTGAAGCATCAACCTGTCTGAAGTGTTGAAGCTGTCTGAAGTTTCAATCTGTCTGAAGTCTCAATCCGTCTGAAGTATTAAGGCCTTCTGAAATCCGACGTGGCACTACTCGCTGAAGACTATGAATACTTTTGCTCTCTAAAGATTGTTGAGAGATATCGTTCTCTGCTACACGTTTCCTTCTCAAGCATAATTACAGAAAGGAACACGGAGACTTTTCCTGGTGCTTTTGAATTTCATACACCACTAAGGAAATCTATGCAATGCAACATTCGCAGCAACAACGGTGGCAGCTTTATAGCAGCACCAACGTTGTACTATGTCAGACATGCCAGAGCTCTCAAAAGCGTGTCTCGCAACGGATTAAAACGCATTCAATGCTATCTCTAAACGGTGGCATTTCAACGGATATTTCCCCATTTATACAATCCGAAAGAAAGCAGAAGAAAGCTGAAGAAAGCAGGAGAAATTCAAGAGCGAAAGCTAGTATAAACATATCAAAACATCTCTCATAAAGATGCACATAACAAGTGTCAGAACGGGAACGTCTGTACACCTATTCGCTTAAGGAGAAGCAACTGTTTGAGAAGCTATTACACAACGGCTATATGAGCCACATCATCAATAGCTCAACGGTATTATGAATCATCTTCAACGGATATTCATCAGAACATATAAATAGCCTCAAGATTGAATTTGAAGTAGTTGCTAACCTGCTGGTTAGTAAGTCAGTTGATCAAACAAAGTTAACTAGGCTGAGTGCCAAATGGTTAACATGGGTTGACTTGAGCTAAGGTGGATCACCAATATGTCAACAAGAATTGATCAGAGAGGATCAAATTGATCAGAGTGGATCAAGTTGATCTCTGCTGAATCAATCAGGCTACTGACTAGCTGGTCAGTTAGTCATGTTGTTCAGTTGATCTGTTAGATCAATTAAGTTAGTTGTTGGTCTGAAGACAACCATGCTGAGCAAATGACTATCAAACCAGGAACGGTTTGAAGCTATGAACATACCTTGGTATTCCAATGATACGGGTGAGAATGTAGCCCATAGAAACCAATGGTTGGAGAATAAGGTTGGAGCTTAATTTCATATCTTAGTTAGCCTACTCTCAGAGGATGGTATTCCTCATAGAAAAGACAGAGATTGTACTTATTCAAACACTTGTATCACTGTCTTCCTTGTATTTAGTTTGTAATGTTTGTATCCTGAGTGTGTGCTCAGTAATCACTATGTACAAGAAGAATCTGAGTTGAGAAGTTCTAGCGAACATCTAGCTTAGATTGAGTAGTAATAACTCAACACTTGGATAAGTGTCCGAGAGCTGGGAGGCGTGGGTGAAAGAAGAAAGTACACTTGGTCTAGAGCTTGGAGGCTCGGTAGAAAAGACTACTGCATGTGTTGCCTGGAGAGGTAGTTGAAAACAAAGAAATAACTCGTTGGTCTGGAGAGGCTTTGTGAAGGATACTCGGTAGGCCAAGTGTGAAAGAATACTCATGTGGTTGCCTGGAGAGGTTAGTTGAAAACAAAGAAATACTAGGTGGTCTGGAGAGGCTGTGAAGAATACTCGATTGTTTTTGTTTAGTGGAAAAGCCAGTGGTGGTTTGCCACTGGGACTGGCGTAGCTCACGGTGATGATGTGGGTGAACCAGGATAAATTCTGTGTCTAGTTTTTTCTTTAATCTCTTTATTTTCAGTTTTGCATTACTTAGGGGATTGAAAGTATTTTCATATCAACATAACACAACAATTCAATCAAACAAGGTTTTCAAGATAATCAAACCTCAAGTCTTCTCATTTCGTTTGAGATATTACAGAGAATGTACCTGAAGAATTCTGAAATAAGTGTCTGAAGTGAGTCTGAAAAGAACTTAAGTTCAGAAATCAGAATCAGACTTCAGCAATCTTCATCCTACTGAAGTATTTAGAAACCATTCTAAAAGATATCTTTCTAAGAATCTTCAGAAGATACTTTGAGAAACCTTGTTTAAAACAATCTTAAGGTTTTAGAAAGATTATCAATTTTATCCTTCTTATCTTCCGCAGTTTCAATTAAACTCTGATCTTAAGATTGGCTTTCGAACGTTGTTTTTAAAATGTTATATTAAATTAAAGATTCCAAATATACATAAAGTTTAAAACACTATTCAACCCCCTTCTAGTGTTTCCTGTGGTTCTAACGTACAACCGAGGACTGATGATATAGTGCGCCCATTGTGCGGAGTTCCAACTCATAACTCTGAGGAGATATTGTACAGGTGCACAGAGTGAGCATACACATTATTATGTGATTATATGAGAAGTGTGAAATTAATATTTGTGGAACCTAATGGTGGATGTATAGTGTGCGGATTGAGATAAATGATTGTGTATAGTGATGGGTGGGAAAACAAGGGTAGCCTTCTATATTGCATATATATGTCATGTATTCCATTCCTCACCGTACTCTCTTTGTGGTTTCTTATCGTAGAACGGGGCCTCAAAGTGCTGAATTTTGAAGGAACGGGGTTCTCCTCTGATATATGTGACACGGGGCTTAGTGTATAGGAGCTTATATTTCGTATTTTGTTATGTAAAGTTGGTAATTTATTTCTAAGGGTCTTTTATGGACCAAGTTATGTCTTTATTATGTTGGTAATTTAGTTCCTTGAAAACCTTAGTTTTATTCTTTTATGGAGACAACATTGAATTTCGAATAAGCTTATTTAAAAGAGGATTGTGAACCTTTTTACCTCGGTGTTAACTGTAGTTTTCATTATAATTTACTTGGTGGGATTCGAATTTCACAAGTTGTAAATTCTTTATACTTTTCGAATTAACAGAAAACGTTAAAGATTACCTTTTCGAGTTTTGTTAATAAGTTTGATACTTAGAAAGTCTGGTGAGTTAATACAAAGAGGAATTTTAGAAATCGAAAGAAGCCAAAGATGAATCGAGAATATAGTATTTGGTACTCAGAAAATAAAAGATAGTTCTTTTATTAATCCAAATTCGATTACATAAGTTCGTAATACAGTGGGAAATATATATTAGAAAAGAAACTATCCTAACAAATTATAAAGAAACTATCTAAACTAAAATTGAGTCCTTGACTCATGTCTTCCAAACCTTTCTCTTCCTTCATCCCCCACAAGCTTTGATTAGCCAAGGAAAAAATGACTTCTTCTCGATTTGATTGAATTACTTGGTGTTGGGGCAGAAATGCAGAATGAAGGTGTTACTTGGGGGGAACTAACAAAAAAACTCATTTATTTCTAAATAAATTGATACTTGGCTTTACGTTCACCTAAAAAGAACCCTCAGAAGAAAGGTTGAAAAAGCCTATAGCTTTGGCTATTTCGTCAACCTACTCAAAATAAAATCATTCCAGATTGGGTTGAACGCAATAGCCAAAGGAATATACTTTTCATTATTCTTCGAAGGATTTAGAAAAGAAAGAAGAAGAAGAATAAGAAGGTTGAAGGTTGGATCCAAATGGAACCCCTATTTATAGGATGTTAAAAAGAGTGAAGGGTCATAATATACTCAGCAAACATCAATGAGGAGAACCTTCATAATAAGTGTTGAATGGACGGTGGCCGGTGGTCTTCATGACTTTGATTCAGCCAAATAGAGTTTGACACGTGGCATCAAGGGAATGTAAGTCAAATCTCGAAATCAGGAAGCTTAGTGAATCAAAGTGTTAATGGAAAGGAAGGAATTTCGAGTACATGAAGTCAAAAAAATCCGAAAGAAGATTTCGAGGTACCAGAAAGCAGAAATTCGGCAAACAAGGTATGTGAAGACTTAGAAGATTTCTGAATAAAGAAGTGATCTTTTCGAGAGGAAACGGACGACAGAAGAAAACAGTTACTGGAAGTTACAGAAGTTTGCTGATCAGGGACAGATGGCAACATCTAGTGGAAGTACTTTGAAAAGTGCAAGATTAAAGCAGACGTTTTCTGGTTAGCAGAAACGTGGCAGACATGCATGCTGCCAACACATAGGGATGATGATGTGTCAATTGTACAGTAGTAGCCGTTAGGACTAGTTAGGATAGAATCTATAAATAGGTGAACTTTCTAGTAATAAGGTTGGAAAATCACTATACTTAAAACGCTGAAACACCTTTAAAAGCCAATCTTGCAGCGACACACAGGTTACAAGGAGCAACAGTATGTGAGAACCCATCCATTTCATTTATGCAATTGTTTTTACAATTGATTTTCTTTTTCTTTGTTTCATTCTGCAATTTACATTATGCAATTTAATTCAGTATAATTTTCTTTCTTTCAACTTTTGTTTCCTATTTCTTTGAAATTCTAATTCTTCTTGATTCTAAAAATTCAACTTAGAACTTGCTTGATGAAATTATGTATCAATTTTGTTCTAAAACTTTTGAGGCATAAGTATTTGATAAAATTTTGAATCAATAACTTGAATACTGTTATTTCTGGAATTCTGTATTTTAAGATTAAATTGGTAAAATTCTGAATCAATTGGTATAAATTTCTCCAGAAAAAACTTTTTGAAAACCCTTTCATAAAAAGAACACTGTAAACCTACTTTTTAAAGAGTCCCATAAGAGATCTGATTCTAATCCCCAGATTGTTCTTAGAATCAAAAGTGATAAAAGTAATTTCGAGATTGGATTTTATCACCACAAACAACTCGTATTATTTATTATTTGGGGGGTAAAAGGGGTGTCACACGACACCCACATGGACATCTACATGTGGGGTCTAAGGATTTAGAATAGGCTCTGTACCATATTAAATTTTGGATCGAGTATAACTCAATTACAAAAGCTAACTTGTAGGAGGGTGATGATTGCCTTAAACTTATTATACTATATTATTTTGGGAAAGTTTACGGTACACAACTTGGAAAAACTTGTACCGGTACCAACAAAAAATATCCGTTTATTTGATGCAATGGATGAAACGGATGGCTGTTATCCTGACCGGTTATGTGATGACATTCAAGTTGTAAGTTTCTCAAAATTTTAATTGCAATCCTTGTTGATGGCACTTATTGTATTTCAAATTTATCCTTCATTAAATTATTATAGGGAGGAGCTTCCGTGAATGAAAAAGTTGTATTAAAAGCCGCGAATGACTTCCCGTGTTTTTAGAAGAATAGTTCCGTGTTGAGTATTGACAGAGAAGGAATTGTGTACTTTAATTAGAATCTAATGATCTACGAAAACCTGTTTCGTCCTTCTCTTTTACGCTGTAGTTGTCTCTTTTGCTTGTTGTTTGTGTGCAATCTTGTTCCAGGCCATGAGAAGACTTTTTCCGTAGCCCAGGTCATTCTCGCAGATGTGGTTAAGGGTATCTGATTTGATGCATTTACTTATTAAAGCATGCGAGAGATTTGCAGATGGTATACAATAACATGTATTTATTACAAATTAATTTCAAAAAAATATAATAAAATTCATAAAATTAATGGTAACAAAGACGACTCCGACTACATACCAAAACACACTTGTCGCCTTTGGTGTGCACTTCCTCGTCGGAGATCGTGTGATAAGTGAAAATTAGTTGATAATTAGAGCACTTTTTATTTCACTTATCAAGGATAAACTGATAAGTTTACTATAATTTAATCCCTTTCTATTAAATATTAGTAATTTGTATTTATTAATCTAAGATTTGAATTTGATGCTATTTTGATGGAAATATTGCTGATTTTTGCAGGATATTGCAAAGATTTGATTTGAAGGATAGATAGCATTAAATGAGGGAGATATCTGCAAGATTGAGAATGATTGAAGACATTTAATGAAGATTTGAAGAAGATATAATAATTAATGAGGAGATCACTGTCAATCAATCAAGGATTCTGCAGACAAGCTTCCCAAATAAATCAAAGATTGCTCATAAATGCAATGATTATCAAGAAAAGAGGAAACAAGGAAAGAAAAATCTGCTAAAACCAGTCTCGGGGAGAGATCAAGATTAAAAAGAGAAAGTTGGAGCTGCAGGACGCTACCTGCGCTTCACTTGGCTATAGCGCAGGGTGAAGCAGACGCTCTGGAAGTTGCGCCCCATCCTGCACTGTAGCGCAGCCTGGAGCGCAGGTCACGCCTGTTGCCGTTTTTAGATAGATTTCTCCCCAAATTTCTTTGTCTTTCCTTAGTCTATAAATAGGAACCTCTTGCACCAATCCCAGGTGTGCACGATTATTGTAATCAGTCTATATTTCAGTGATAATGCACCAGAGCTAAGTTTAGAGTAGGAGAGGAGGAACGCTTCACAAGGATTGAAGATGGTGACAGCATCTTCAGTGGTTGTATGACTACCTCGTGTAGTTAACTCTCCACTAGGATTGGATGTAATTGATTCTATCCCCAAGTGTATGTAAACTCTATATATTATTTTTTGTGCTCTCTGTCTATAATATTGGTAATCTTATTTTGTACTTAATTCCTAATTCCCGCGCTTGCGCCTGGAGTTATAGGCTAGTCTCAACTAAGTTAGTTTTGATTAAGACTGATAGTAGGGGAGCGGATTCTGAAGAAACTCATTCTCTGATTGAATAAGAATACTCGGTTAACCACTGACTGAACAAGGGTGTTTACTAATGATTGATGGGTAGTGTGAGTACCATAATGAAGGGCATCCGACCATTAAGCTTGGTATTAATAAACTGATAGCAAGGAGTTAGTTGATTGTCAATCTAGGATTCGAACATAGGCGTATCCTGATGAGTGATGGTAGTGACAGTACTTGAGCGAAGGTGCATCTACAGCATTAGGCCTCGTTTATCACTAAGTTCCTTTACAAACTGACTAAAAAAGAGCAAAATAAGCCGAGGGTAAGTCTATCGTCTGGGAGAGCCAGCATGGATTATCTTTGAGTGTGTGAGGCCGCTGGTAACTCGGGGTCTTAGCAATAAAGTTTGACTAGGATATTATAGAGTAAACCTAAAATAATAGATAGTTTTTACATGCACAAAGGGTGAGATGATATGAAGTCCAATCCTAATCCAAGTAAAGTGTCTCTAACTCTTCCTTTCTAATTCCCATTGATATTTACTCTCTTTACAATTTCCGCAACAATAATCTCTAAACTGGTATTTTCCCTTGATAAATAGATCACAATCTACATAAATTGGTTGTTCCCTGTGGATACGATACTCTTCTTACTATTGTACTGTTGGATTTGTGGTTCGCTTGCTAGAAACCCATCAAGTATTTTTGGCGCCGTTGCCGGGGAACGGTTTCCAATTTATGTCGACCTTGGCGGTCTAGTTATCAAGGATCTTTATCTTAGGATTTCTTTTATTAATTCTTCTTATTATTTTAGGACTTATTATTATTTAGGAAATTTATAGTTTTTCTATTATTATTAATTTTTCTTCCACACTTACCTTTTTTTAAGTTTCTTGTTTATGTTTGTTAGAGGCCAGGTGTCCCCCAATCAATTACAACTTGAAGCAGAAATAGGAAGGACATCAAGGAAGAACAAAAGTAGAAACAAGGAAAGGAGACAATGGAGAAGTCGAGAAAAAAACAAAAATATTTTATTTATAATTATTTTAAAAAAATTAATATTATTTTTTTTTTTAAAAAAAATATTATAAATTATTTTTGTTATTTTGTTTTTCTCTTTGTTGAGCATCTTGATTATTTCTCTTGAGAAAACAAGTAACAGAAAAAGGGCAGAGCTCAAGGAGACGATTTCAACACTCTCTGATCACCCAAGAAGAGAAAGGACAAGCTCAAGGAGACAATCTCAACACTCTCTGTTCTACCACCCAAGTGAAGTAAATGTTAAACGGCTTATGAATGGCAAAATCAACCAGAAGGACCCTTGGAGATTATGTTAGGTGGCAAGAACCAAGTTACTCCTCTCATGCACCGATTCAAGGTAACTTCTCTAATTACAACAATTATTCTAACAATTTTCACATGATTGGGGAAGTTGTTGAGTCTCAAAAATATCATAAGAGATTTTATGATGTTTTAAAGACAGCAATATTTCCAAGTTTTAATGATTAACAAATTTACAGTATTTTTTTCACAGATACTCTTAAGTGTTTAATTATCTATCTGTGATTTCAGCAAGCCACAATACGCTTTATAAGTCTTTAAGAAGTGCTTCAAGTCATCTGAGGGAAACAGGCCTTCTGAAGTGGTCAACCTGTCTTAAGCGTTGAAGCTGTCTGAAGACTGGAACCCGTCTGAAGTTCGGAAGCCGTCTGAAGCTTTAATAATGACGTGGCAACCTTGCTGAAACCTTGCGCGAAGACTTTTCTGAGTCTCTGCTGCCGTACGTTTTGGAACACATTTATGGCAACAAACACAGAGGTCTTTCCTGGTGCATTTGAATTTCATACACCACTGAGGAAATCTCTGTAAACGCAGCAACGCACAATTCCTGAAGCAGTCTTTTTGGCAGATGCAACCTTGTACTGTGTCAGAAATATCAGGATGCTCAGAAGAATGTCTCACAACGGATTGAATAGCATTTAATGCTATCTCTAAACGGTGGTTTTTCAACGGATTAAAGTCTGGGTATAAATACCCCTTATGAAGACCATCACTGTGCAAGCAACAAGAACAGAGAAGAGCATATAGAAAAAGAGAATCATCGCTGCAAATTTTCTTCAAGAAAATCACTCTGATAAACTTCTTTGTACACTTTATATTTTCATATCCTGAGTATACCTCAGTTTTTAAGCTGTACATCGTAATAGGTTTGAGCTTTAAACTTGTGTAGTTTAAAAGCTTAAACTCCTTTTAACTGTAATTGTGTTGAGCCTGGAGAGGCTTGTCTGGAAAGAATACTTGTGTTGTTGAGCCTGGAGAGGCTTGTCTGGAAAAGAATACTTGTGTTGTTGAGCCTGGAGAGGCTTGTCTGGAAAAGAATACTTGTGTTTGAGCCTAGAGAGGCTTGTTGGTTGTAAGCCTAAGAGAGTTGTGAAGAGCTTGATAGAAAAGAATACTTGTAATCTTTGTGAAAGATTAAGAGAAAATCCAAGTGCTTGTTGGCATTGGGACTGGAGGTAGCTCACAGTGGTGGTGAGTGAACCAGGATAAATCCTTGGCTAAGTTTTTCTATCCCTTATCTCTTGTCAATTCGTTTATATTAATATCAAGGGTGTTGAAAAGCTATTCTAAATATTTTAAAAGCAAAGAAACCTTTTAAAATATATTTTCAGGAACCATTCAAATACTTCAGACAGCCTCGATAAACCTGTCTGAAACTGTTTATAACTTGTTGTTTTCAAAAAGCTTTCAAAATACAAAGAAACACTATTCAACCCCCCTTTAGTGTTTCCCTGTGTTTCTACAGTTGGTACCAGAGCTTAACTCAGGGTTGAGCACCTAACAAGTGTTGAGGATTAAAAGATCCAGATGGAAGCTGCAAACAACAACAGGCAATACATCTCTGAGGGTGCATCTATCACAAGACCCCCAGCATTCAATGGAGTAGACTATCACTACTGGAGAGATCGTATGAAGCTGTTCATTGAAAGCAACAACATTGATGTCTGGGATGTAGTTACTGATGGAGATTATGTGCCCATGCTAAACAATGTGCCTATACCGAAGGCTGACTGGACCTTGGAGCAGAAGGCTAGAGTTCAGATGAATGCCAAAGCCAAACTCTATCTGATATGCTCATTGAACAAATCAGAATATGAGAAGGTGCACGGTTGTACATCTGCCAAGGAAATCTGGGATACTCTTGCAGCAGCCCATGAAGGGACTGAAACTGTCAAGCAATCCAAGATTAGTATGCTCATACACCAATATGAGATGTTCAAAATGGAAGAAACAGAAACCATTGATCAGATGTTTGGGAGGTTTCAGACCATTACAAATGGACTCAGGTCCTTGGGCAGAACTTATGAATCTGGAGATAATAACAGAAAGATTCTAAGAAGCTTGCCTAAGACCTGGAGACCCAAAGTTACTGCCATTCAAGAGGCAAGAGACTTAAACTCTCTTAGAATGGAGGAACTTCTGGGATCTCTCAAGGTTCATGAGCTTGAGCTTGAAGAAGATGACAACAAGAAGAAATCTCTGGCTCTAAACTCCAATACCAGTCAGTCTAGGCATGGCAAGATGAAGGCTATGCAAGCAGAGGAAACTTCAGAAACAGATGAGGATTCTGAAGATAGCTCAGAAGATGATGATCTCGCTCTTTTAAGTAGGAAGATCAAAAGAATGCTCCAAAACAGAGGAAAGTTCAGAAGGAATCAACCTTCAACCTCTAAAGGAGGTAAGACAGGTAAAGATTTTCAAAATGACAAAATTACTTGTTTTGAATGCAAACAACCAGGTCACGTGAAGGCTGAGTGTCCTAAGTTGAAGAAAAAACACAAAAAGAAGAAGTTCTTCAAAAAGAAGAAGGGACTAATGGCAACATGGGAAGACCTTGATGAATCTACTTCTGAAGAAGAAGAAGATACTTCAGAAGAGGCCAACTTATGTCTTATGGCCAGCCTGCCATCATCAGACAGCTCTGAAGAAGAGGTATTTCCTTTAACTCTTCAAGAAATGTATGATGATCTGATGGAAAGCTCCAAAGAACTATTTCAAGAGTATAAGAATCTATCCAAGGCTCACACAGAAATGTGTAATAAATATGAAGCCCTTGAGATAGAAAATATTATGCTCAAGGAAAAGATCCTTGTGTCTGACATCAGTAGTTCTCAACATGTGTCTGAAGAAAATATAAAACTTCAGAAGCAAGTTGAGCAACTGACAAAAGACTTAGCTAAGTTTGTCAAAGGAACTGATAATTTGAACAGATTACTTGGTGATCAAAGACATTTCATTGACAAAAGTGGCTTAGGCTTTTGGGATTATAACATGCCTGAACCTCATATTTTTAATTGAAAAAGGCAAGGGAAAGGTTACTGGGTGTTCTCAACGTGGAAAAGCTGGACACAATGTGATTCAGTGTAAACACAAAAGAGACCAACACCCAGGTCTAACAAAAGAGGACCCAAAAGTATATGGGTACCTAAAAACTTGATTATTCCTGTTGCAGATGTGTTTAACAGGACAAAAGAGACACCACAAATGGTACCTGGACAGTGGATGCTCGCGACACATGACAGGAGAAAGGTCTTTGTTCCAAAACCTTAGACCAAGAAATGGAGGTGTGGTCACCTTTGGTGGAAACCAGCAAGGGAAGATCACAGGAATAGGGACTGTAGGTATGTCACCTTTATCCCTTATTAAAAATGTTCTCCTAGTGGAAGGACTTCAACACAACCTACTGAGCATAAGTCAATTATGTGACAGTGGATATGTGGTCTCTTTTACTAAGGAAGGTTGTATAGTCAAAGACTCTTCTGATCAAATCCTTTTTACTGCTAAAAGGCACAGCAATGTGTACAAAATTGATCTAGAGGAACTAGCAAGTCAAAATGTTAAATGTTTTATTTCTGTTGAAGATGAAAAACAGATTTGGCATCAAAGACTTGGGCATGCCAGCTTGAGATTAATCTCAAGATTAGCAAAATACAATCTGGTTAAAGGCTTACCCAAGCTCTCATACAAATCTGACATTTTATGTGAAAGCTGTCTGAAAGGGAAACAAACAAGACACTCATTTAAGAGTAAAGATGTTGTTTCTACTAGCAGACCTCTAGAACTATTGCATATTGACTTGTTTGGTCCTATTAGAACAGAAAGCATTAGTGGTAAGAAATATGGTTTAGTCATTGTTGATGACTATTCTAGATATACATGGGTTATATTCCTTAGAAGCAAGGATGAAACTTTTAAGAATTTCACAATATTCTGTAAGAAGGTACAGAATGAAAAAGGATTCTGTATATCTGTCATCAGAAGTGATCATGGTGGAGAGTTTGAAAATACAAACTTTGAAATGTTCTGTGATGAGAATGGGATCTCACACAATTTCTCTGTGGCTAGAACACCTCAACAAAATGGGGTTGTTGAGAGAAAGAACAGAAGTCTGCAAGAGATGGGAAGAACCATGCTCAACTCATAATCTACCAAGATCCTTCTGGGCAGAAGCTATTAACACAGCTTGCTACCTTCAAAACAGAATATTGGTAAGACCAATTCTTAAAAGAACTCCTTATGAATTGTGGAAAGGAAGAAAACCCAACATATCTTACTTTCATCCCTTTGGCTGTGAGTGTTTTATACTTAACACAAAGGATGATCTTGGAAAGTTTGATGCAAAATCTGACAAAGGATTTTTCATAGGTTATTCTGAAACATCTAAGGCTTACAGAGTTATAACTCTAGAACTCTAGTTGTAGAAGAATCAATCCATGTTAAATTCAATGACAAGAAAGAGACTGATAGGGAACTATCAGATCTAGAGGATGATTTTGCAGGAATGGAGCTAAATGACAACAGCAACTTGAAAGATGAGCAGTTGTCTGAAGTGCCTACTGTTACTGAACCTCTTCAGATAGATGTTGAGTCTCAGACAGATGCTGTACCCATTCACAGAACTGATTGGAGATACAAGTCACATCACCCTAAAGAGCAAATCATTGGCAGCACTTCAGAAGGAGTTAAGACAAGATCAAAATTCAGACATTTGAATTCCCTTGCTCTCCTGTCTGAAATTGAGCCAAAGAGCATTGATGAAGCCCTGCATGATGAAGGGTGGATCCTAGCCATGCAAGAAGAGCTAAATCAATTTGCTAGGAGTGATGTCTGGACCCTTGTTCCTAAACCCCATGGGAAAACTATTATTGGAACCAAATGGGTGTTCAGAAACAAGCTGTCTGAAGAAGGAAAGTAGTCAGAAACAAGGCAAGGCTTGTGGCTCAAGGATACAATCAGCAAGAAGGAATTGATTTCACAGAAACCTTTGCCCCAGTGGCCAGGTTAGAAGCAATTAGAATTTTATTGTCTTATGCTATAAATAATGGCATCAAGCTATATCAAATGGACGTTAAGAGTGCTTTTCTCAATGGTTTCATTGAAGAAGAAGTATTTGTTAGACACCCCCCTGGTTTTGAGGATGTGACTTTTCCAGTTACGTTTTCAAATTGAAAAAGGCTCTCTATGGTCTAAAACAAGCCCCAAGAGCTTGGTATGACAGATTGAGCAATTTTCTTATCAAAATGGTTTTGAAAGAGGAAAAGTTGGACACAACTCTTTTAGAAAACAGTCTAACAAAGGTCTCATGCAAGTCCAGATATATGATTTGATGACATTATATTTGGTCCCACTGATTCTTCTCTTTGCAAGGAGTTTTCTGAGTTAATGGCAATCTGAATTTGAAATGAGCCTAATGGAGTGAATTAAAATTTTTCTAGGACTTCAAATTAAG
This sequence comes from Sesbania bispinosa, assembly GCA_026901365.1. Lineage (NCBI taxonomy): Eukaryota > Viridiplantae > Streptophyta > Magnoliopsida > Fabales > Fabaceae > Sesbania > Sesbania bispinosa. Next base: position 83,132 of record QLOH01001117.1, on the reverse strand, counting down.
CAAGATCTAATTGTATATGGATTCATCAAGAGAATATACAAAGAAATGCTTAAGAAGTTTAATTTAAATGATGGGCAAGCCCATGTCAACTCCTATGGCATCCTTCACCATATTTAAGCAAGATGAGAATGAAGAACAAGCAGTGAATCAGACTTTGTATAGAGGAATGATTGGTTCTTTATTGTATCTAACACAAGCAGACCTGACATTATGTTCAGTGTGTGTCTTTGTGCTAGATTTCAATCAGATCCAAGAATTACTCATTATAAAGCTGTTAAGAGGATTTTTAGATATCTTAAAGGTACTACTAATCTTGGTCTTTGCTATAAGAAAGACAAAGAACGCAGGTTAATAGGATACTGTGATGCTGACTTTGCTGGAGACAGAATTGAAAGAAAGAGCACCAGTGGAGGTTGTCACTTCTTTGGAGGCAACATGATCAGCTGGTCAAGTAAAAGGCAAAGCACTATTGCATTATCAACAGCTGAAGCTGAATATATCTCAGCAGCAAGTTGTTGTTCACAACTTCTTTGGGTGAAGTATCAGCTTGAGGATTTTAATATTCCTATATCCGTTATACCTGTTTTGTGTGACAATACAAGTGCCATTAATCTGTCTAAAAACCCCATTCAACATTCTAGAGCAAAGCATATAGAAATCAAGCATCATTTCATTAGAGACTATGTTCAGAAAGGTGTTTTTGATATAAAGTTCATTGAAACAGAGCTTCAATGGGCAGATATATTCACAAAACCCTGACTGAAGACAGATTTAAGTTCATACGTGATAATTTGAACATACATGCATTTTCTAACTGATTTTGTATGTCGTCTGAAATGAACATTTGAAATTTCAGTATGTCTGAAATTGTGACATGTCTGAAATTTTAGGGTTTCTGAAATTTCGATTAGTTGTCTGAAATGAACAAATGACGTGGCAATAAAGGGACGGTTTAAATCCACTCTACACGTTACCCTATGTCTGCGCGGCCAGTTCTGCCATCATTGCCTCAGAAGTCTATAAGTGCTGTAAGGAAGTGAGTCCTTGGTACGTTACAGCTCACTACCCTCTCAGAACCTTTGCTATTCTTCGTCTTCAAGAAAGCATTTTCTCTCTCAAGTTCTTTCCATCCTTCAACAATGGCACCAAAGAAGTCTGGAGCTGATAAAATTGTGAAGACCAAGGGTGTCTTTCTGGAAGAGCTTGAAGCACTAGGAATGGATCTTCATGCAGAATTTCAAGCAGCTGGGTGGCTTGAATACTTCAACAAAAATTGTTCACATTGGCATGAGCAGAGTATACTTGATTTCTGGGCCACAGCCAGAGGAATCCCTAACCCTCAAGGCATCTACACCACCATCAAGGCTGATGTGCTTGGTACATCTATTTTATTGATGAAGACATCTTGGCCATTGTCTGTGGTGTCAAGACTGAAGGTGCTGTCTTCTCTCCTGGCTGGGAATCAAGAAATGGAGGTCAGAAATATTTTACTGAGTTTTTGTATGGAACTCCCTCTCCTGCTAGTCTGGATGCTAAGAATATGTCAGATAAGGCTAGGGTTCTGCATGCTATTTTGGGGAACTCTGTAATCCCTAAAAGTGGCAGCAGAAACCATGTGTCTGAACTGGAGAGATTCTGCCTCATTCACCTTCTGAAGAAGCAGAAGATAAATCTTCCAAATATCATCATGTACCACCTTCAGAAGAGGATGAGAGATTCTGCTGGAAGTTTTCCTCACAACACCATCATCACCAAGGTGTTGCATTTTAAAGTTCCAGTTCACCAACTCTTTGATCACCACTCAATTCCTATGTTTGGTGAATCAAATCTGAAGAGCATGAAGATTAAGCTGACTCCAAGGCCTCCCTCCCCAACCATGAAAGAAAGTTTGCTGATGGAGAAAGCTCAGAGAAGAAGTTCCACTGTGCAGATTCAAGCGTCTGAACCTGTTCAGAAACCTTCTCAAAGGTTGTCTAAAATTGTGGGTCAGGTGTCTGAACCTGCACAATCTTCAAAGCCTACTTCTATAATGGAAGGACAGGCTGTGGATATTGATGCAGTTGCTGCTCAACCTCTTGCTGCATGCTCCTCTGACCCTGAACTGATTCAGGTTGCTGCTTTGGCTACTGCCATTGAACAAGAAGAGTTAGAACTGAAAGAAGAGCAAGAGAGAACTGATAGAGCTCTTGCAATAGCCTCACAACTTGCTTATGCTGAGGATGACAAGCAAGCAGCCATTGCTGAAGCCTCAACGAAAAGAAAGAGGTCAAGTGCACCTCAGAGGAAAAAGAAGAAGGGTAAACTACTTCAGACAGTGTCTGAAGTTAGGATTACCAGAAGTACTGCTTCTCACCTAGAAGAAGCAGACATTGCTGGAAGGTATCAAAATTTGTAAAGGCTAATCAATACTTCAAGAGAGAAGGACTCTTTCCTCTGAAGAAAGAGAAAGGGAGGATAAGGAAGCCAAGGAAAGGGAAGAAAAAGAAAGAGCTGCTAAAGCTCAAGATGTTCTTGCTCTCAAACCTTACAAAAGGATCAAGGTGAGATTTGATAATGTAACTCCCTCACCTCCTTCATCACCAGAAAAGCAACCTTCTCCACCTATCTCCCAACCTCTACCAACCTTACATAATTACATTACCCTCTGAACCTTTCATACCATCTGAACCCTCATCACCTACACCCATCATACCATCAGACAACCTGTTGTCTGAACCCCCTGCACCTCAAGAAAACCAAGTTCTTGAACCCTCATCTTCACCATCCAAACCCCCTTCACCTCTGTACATACAGCTATCTGATAGCTCATTATCTTCACCTTCATCACCTTTCTCACCATCATCATCTCCACCTCACACCTTTACCTCCTTCACCACCCTCATCTGTTCATCAATTCAACCTTTCAGCTGAGATTGCAGCCTTATGCAAGAGACTGACAAGAACCTCCTTTGGCTCTTGTCCTTTGCCAAAATTCCAGCATTTGTCTGAAGAGCTGCATCACTTTAGAACAGCCCCTGCTGTCTCACTTCATCAGGGTCTCACTAGGAAGACTGTGTCTGATGTAAGGGCTTTGTACTCCAACAATGCTGATGGTTTGGAGAAGATAAGGAAGGGTGTTGTCCCTCCTAATCATACATGGGATCTTATCAATCCATTCTCTGAAGACTCATGGAAGCTGAACAATGAAGAATAAGGCTAATGGTAAGAATGCTGAACACAGAAGCTGAGTTGTTTCAAAGAGACTTGGCTAGAGGAGTTGGCATGATAGGCTACAGGCCTCCTAGAACCAGTTCAATCAGGCCTTCAACCAAAATCTTGGTGAAACCTGATAGGATTGTTCCTAGGTATCCCCTCAAAGAAGGTCAAGATGAAAAATTGAAGGGTCCTAAGGTCTATTCTGTATCAGCACCCTGTCTGAAGCCATGACTGCTTCAGAATGGGCAGGTCTTCCTGAGTTTATCATATCAGAAGGCGGAGGCTTGAATCACCTGTTTGAGAACTGGATGTGGGAATCTTACTGGAAGATCAGAGAAGCTGCTGGGTCTTCTTCTGGATGTAGTGGTCCTGATGCTGAATCTGCAATGGGTGTTGGACACTTCACAAATGTTCAGTACCATTTCTTAAGAGATCACTTTCCCCCACAGGCAGATTCATTAAACCAAGCTTGGGTGCTTCTGAAGTATGTTGGGACCTTTTTCTGCCCGTCTACAATCCTTCAGAATATGGCTTACAGCCTGGTTTTGGAGTCTTGAGATTTGTTTGTCCCTACCTTCAGCTCATCCTAGTTGAGTCTGAACCTGACCTGTTTGAAGAGAACAAGAAGCTGAAATCCAAGGTCAAGGCTCTTGAAAAGAGGTGTGAAGAATCTGAGCGGAGATGTGAAGTCTCAGAAAAGAAAGCACAAAAGGTTTTTCAGAATCAGCAAGAAATTCTTCATGAACAACAGCTGATAAGAAGTGGGCAACAAGAGTTGAAATCTTCTATTGAAGCTGCCATAGACAAGGCCAAGGAAGAACTGATCTCCTTTCTGTCTGAAGCCCTGCTGAAGAAGAAGGACTAATTTATTGCCATTGTCTTATGTTCATATTTTTTTCAAGTGCTGATTGTCTGTTTAAACCCTGCATCATTTTATCATGATCCTTGCTCTGATACTTGACTTTATTTAGATCATAATCCTGTTTGCTTTATTGCTCTATTACTGATTATTACTCTATGATTCCCTTTTGATTGATGACAAAAGGGGGAGTACTAAAACTAACAAAAATCTGATTCAAATGTGAAGTGCTACAGGACTCAGGGGGAGCAAAGAAGAACTATTAAGTTCATTATCTGAGGGGGAGTTATTATTAAAAGCTATTTCTCACATACTCCTTTCAGATTTTACAGTTTTAAGATAAATTTGTCATCATTAAAAAGGGGGAGAATGTTGAGTCTCAAAAATATCATAAGAGATTTTATGATGTTTTAAGACAGCAATATTTCCAAGTTTTAATGATTAACAAATTTACAGTATTTATTTTCACAGATACTCTTAAGTGTTTAATTATCTATCTGTGATTTCAGCAAGCCACAATACGCTTTATAAGTCTTTAAGAAGTGCTTCAAGTCATCTGAGGGAAACAGGCCTTCTGAAGTGGTCAACCTGTCTTAAGCGTTGAAGCTGTCTGAAGAGAACCCGTCTGAAGTTCGGAAGCCGTCTGAAGCTTTAATAATGACGTGGCAACCTTGCTGAAACCTTGCGTGAAGACTTTTCTGAGTCTCTGCTGCTCGTACGTTTTGGAACACATTTATGGCAACAAACACAGAGGCCTTTCCTGGTGCATTTGAATTTCATACACCACTGAGGAAATCTCTGTAAACGCAGCAACGCAGCAATTCCTGAAGCAGCCTTTTGGCAGATGCAACCTTGTACTGTGTCAGAAATATCAGGATGCTCAGAAGTATGTCTCACAACGGATTGAATAGCATTTAATGCTATCTCTAAACGGTGGTTTTTCAACGGATTAAAGTCTGGGTATAAATACCCCTTATGAAGACCATCACTGTGCAAGCAACAAGAACAGAGAAGAGCATATAGAAAAGAGAATCATCGCTGCAAATTTTCTTCAAGAAAATCACTCTGATAAACTTCTTTGTACACTTTATATTTTCATATCCTGAGTATTACCTCAGTTTTTAAGCTGTACATCGCAATAGGTTTGAGCTTTAAACTTGTGTAGTTTAAAAGCTTAAACTCCTTTTAACTGTAATTGTGTTGAGCCTGGAGAGGCTTGTCTGGAAAGAATACTTGTGTTGTTGAGCCTGGAGAGGCTTGTCTGGAAAAGAATACTTGTGTTGTTGAGCCTAGAGAGGCTTGTCTGGAAAGAATACTTATGTTGTTTGAGCCTAGAGAGGCTTGTCTTGGTTGTAGAGCCTGAAGAGGCTTGATAGAAAAGAATACTTGTAATCTTTGTGAAAGATTAAGAGAAAATCCAAGTGCTGTTGGCATTGGGACTGGAGGTAGCTCACAGTGGTGGTGAGTGAACCAGGATAAATCTTGGCTAAGTTTTTCTATCCCTTATCTCTTGACAATTCATTTATATTAATATCAAGGGTGTTGAAAAGCTATTCTAAATATTTTAAAAGCAAAGAAACCTTTTAAAATATATTTTCAGGAACCATTCAAATACTTCAGACAGCCTCGATAAACCTGTCTGAAACTGTTTATAAACTTGTTGTTTTCAAAAAGCTTTCAAAATACAAAGAAAATTATTCAACCCCCCCCCCCCTTTTAGTGTTTCCCTGTGTTTCTACAGAAGTTACCAGAACCAGAATTTTGGGAGGCCACCAAGATGATGTTTCACTCCGTATGCAACCTTCTTTTCAACAGCAGCAAAGTTACTCTTCCTATCAACAAAGAGACTCCCAATTTATGAGTTTTTGGAAGAATCAATCAAAGAAATATACAATTTCAGAAAGAGAGCGAAGAGAGAAGACGAAGCACTGACGCTTTGTTAAAACAGGATGGCAAAACAAAGGGAGTCAAGACTTCAGAAGGAAAGAGAAGAATCAAGAAGAACACTGACACCTTGTGGTGCAATTAAAAGAAAACAAGAGTCAAACAACAGTCAGAACATAGCTCAGCAAACGCTCAACCCAACCCCGTCGAATTTTGTTCCACCATAATTATTAAATTAAAAAGGGAGGAAATCAATGACAGTCTGGCTGATGAAAAAGAAGAAGAAGATGAAGATGAATCTGAAGAAACACAAGAAAGAGAAGCTGAAGAAGAAAAGAAAGAAGAAGAAGGTGCGGCAGAAGAGGAAAAAGAAAAAAGAGAGGAGGAAACAGAAAAGATTGTGCTTGAAGAAGAACCGGACTGTGAAGGGAGGAAAAGAATAAAACATATGAGGGTGTACATGATGATAAAGATCAAGAAATGAGAAAAAGAGTGAACGGGGAGATGGAGAATCAAAGCCCGAGGAAGGAAGGGAAGTGATACAAAGCCCAAGGATCTTGCCTTATCCAATCAATCCTCTAAAGGAAGATCAAGAAAGGCATGGTACAAGTGATCAACCTTCCAGACCCCACAAAAGAAAGGCCTGCAATCACACTGACCAGGACAATGCAAAGAGAAGAAAAGTCAAGCTAGAATCAAATTCAGAGCCTAGAGCTAGATTGAAGATCAAGTGGTCAGGTGTGTTTCATATCAAAGAACCCCCCGAAGGAAAGACATTGAGAGAAATCATTTGTGAATTATTCAAGCTTCGGGAAAAGAAGACTCGTGCACATGAGAGCAAGAAAATAAAGAGAAGGATAGATTGCTCCAAGGCAAGATTATGGGGAGGTTTACAGGCCAGAAAAAGGAAGGGTGCAACTCACAGGCTCATAAAAATATTTCAGTTTCAGCCACCTTGAGGGAACAGGCGTCGAGCTATCAGACGTTAAACAAGCGCTTTCTAGGAGGCAACCCAGAGATTTTTAAAGTTTTTAATTAATTTTCGTTTTGTTTTATTTCTTATTGTTAATTAGGATTTTTCATTTTTTTAGGATTTAGGAAATTTTCAAAATTGATTGGAATAAGTTTGTGGAAAATAAAATTTTTTTTAAAAAAATAGGAAGTAGCAGAAAACGTGACTGAAAATTGCAAAATTGCATTCTATTTTATGCGCTTCAACCTGCGTTGTAGCGCAGGTAAAGCGCAGTTATGCAATTTTAGTCATTGTATCTACGCTTCACTTGCGCTGTAGCGCAGGGTGAAGGGCAGGATACGAAATTTTTAAAAAAAAATCTTCTATTTCTCATGTGTTGTTTCTCTACTTCCTAAACTCTTCTTTTCAATCTTTCCACTCACAAACCTCCATCAATTTTGAAACTTTCAGTTATGTTTTCTTTAATTGTTACCAATTGAAATCTTCATTTACTCTAATTGCACTTTAGGGTAGCAACCTTAGGATTGTGAATATTATTGATTATTGCTATCTTGAATGTGGTTTTGGCTGTGTGGAACATGAAGAACAATTTGCTTGATTGGAATGCTCTTTGTTTGTGAGTTATTGAATTTGAAGGTGTTATGCTTTGTTTCTTTCAAAAAATTTAAACTTCCACTTTCCATGGATTGATTGAATGCTTGCAAAACAAATGAGTATGTTCTGTTTTTAGGAAGTCATTACCAGGTGCACTGAACTTTTGTTGTGAAAATATTAATTCTTTGAATTATGCATGTAAATTGGTTAATGATAGGCTTCCATGTTCTTCATGAATTGCACAAACTGCTGCACAGTATAAAGACCAGTTGACCTCAAAACCAATCAGGAGTACTAGACCCATACCCAAGCATGATGCTTGAAGAGTTCCAGATATTCTTGCAGTGGCCTGGGGACAGGCCTATTTTCCCAGGGGGGATGGAAGCAGCAGTAGGACAAGAACTCACAGGATACAGAGGATGAAGATTGATACTGGTGTTTTCTTTCTTTTAGTTTTTCTTTTATTTTCTAATAATTTTTCTATTAATTAGGATTTTTTTGTTTTGTATTTCATATTTTTTAAAATTTTTAGAATTTTTAAAATTTTTAGGACCTTAGGAAATTAGGAATCAAGGCAACTTTTTCAAATTCTCTGTAAATAAGTAGTTTAACTAACCAAATTAGGAAAGATGATAGGGTCTTGTGATTAATTCCATAATCAGTTAGGATTAGGGTACTTCTCAAGAGAACCTATTAGGATAGTTAATTAAATCCATTAAGTGCTTTATCAAGGAAATTTTAGCTAATAACCGGTGAGATGAGAGCCCAAACACTGATATTGAGAGCTTTTCACCGCTGCTTGTCAACTATTATTGCTTGAGTTTTTAAACTTTTGCTTGCTTGAAGAAGATATGGAAGTGACAAAGGCATATTTTGTGATTATAATATTTTGCTCAGTGCCAAATAGCCAATCCTAATTAAATGTTTCCATTTATTGACTGCCCATTTGAGCTTGAATATTTCCTTGATGCACCCTAACCATATTCATTGAACGTAACCTGTCCCTTAAACACTTGGGATAGAGAGCAAGGTGCACCACAACAACATGGGACAAGAGGTTGGTGAAGTGAAAAGTCACTAAGAGTCAAGAAAAGGCACAAGAAAATCACAAAGAAGAATACTCCCCCATAAATAAATTCTCTATGTTATTGTTTATGATTTAAAAAAAATTGCACAAAAGTGTGGAAATTGAATAAGTTGGGGGGAGAATTTCTTCAAACAATGAGGCCAAGCTGAAAAAAGGTGACCATTCAAGAATGACCAGGTGAATTGAGAGAAGTCCCAAGCACAATCACAAGATGCTCTCTATTCAAAGTGTTCCTTGAATATCCAGAAAAACCATAATTTCTTGATAGCCCTGCCTCATTACAACCTAATAAAGACCTTTTGATCCATATTAACTGCTTGCAGGTTCAGATCTTGGAAACGACTATCAATTCTAGTTGTTCAACAGTGGTGACAAAAATTGAGGGAAACACTTACCCGTGAGAATGAGAGATTTCCTTCATTTATCACTTACTGCTTTAATTGCTATTGTTGAGAAAGTTTAATTGATGTTTGTATTTCTATTTTGATTGATGATTGGTAACATCTCTTGATCCTGAGTTTTTCTTATGTTTGGAAAGTGACTTCTACTTAGGAGAGAGTCGAGGAATAGTTCCTTGAATTTGTTTTTAATTATTAGGAATACACTGGGAATAGAATTGATTTTTTATTGCAAAGAGGTCTCTTGCTTAAGGACAAGCAAGAAGTTAAGTTGGGGGGATTTTTATAAGTGAAAATTAGTTGATAATTAGAGCACTTTTTATTTCACTTATCAAGGATAAAATGATAATTTTACCCCAATTTAATCCCTTTTATTAAATATTAGATAAATTATATTTATTAATCTAAGATTTGAATTTGATGGAAATATTGCTGATTTTTGCAGGATATTGCAAAGATTTGATTTGAAGGATAGATGGCATTAAATGAGGGAGATATCTGCAAGATTTGAGATTGATTGAAGACATTTAATGAAGATTTGAAGAAGATATAATACAATTAATGAGGAGATCACTTCCAATCAATCAAGGATTCTGCAGACAAGCTTCCCAAATAAATCAAAGATTGCTCAATAAATGCAAGAATTTATCAAGAAAAGGGAAACAAGGAAAGACAAATCTGCTAAAACCAGTCTCGGGGAGAGATCAAGATTAAAAGAGAAAGTTGGAGTTGTAGGACGCTACCTGCGCTATAGCGCAGGGTGAAGCGCAGACGCTCTGGAAGTTGCGCCCCATTCTGCGCTGTAGCGCAGCCTGGAGCGCAGGTCACGCTGATTTGCTCCTGTTGCCGTTTTTAGATAGATTTCTCCCCAAATTGCTTTGTCTTTCCTTAGTCCTATAAATAGGAACCTCTTGCACCAATCCCAGGTGTGCACGATTATTGTAATCAGTCTATATTTCAGTGATAATGCACCAGAGCTAAGTTTAGAGTAGGAGAGGAGGAGCGCTTCACAAGGATTGAAGATGGTGACAGCATCTTCAGTGGTTTGTATGACTACCTCGTGTAGTTAACTCTCCATTAGGATTTGATGTAATTGATTCTATCCCCAAGTGTATGTAAACTCTATATTATTATTCTGTGCTCTCTGTCTATAATATTGGTAATCTTATTCTGTATTTAATTCCTAATTCTCGCGCTTGCGCCTGGAGTTATAGGCTAGTCTCAACTAAGTTAGTTTTGATTAGGAATGAGAGTGGGGGAGCGGATTCTGAAGAAACTCATTCTCTGATTGAATAAGAATACTCGGTTAACCACTGACTGAACAGGGGTGTTTACTAATGATTGATGGGTAGTGTGAGTACCATAATGAAGGGCATCCGGCCATTAAGCTTGGTATTAATAAACTGATAGCAAGGAGTTAGTTGATTTTCAATCCAGGATTCGAACATAGGCGTATCCTGATGAGTGATGGTAGTGACAGTACTTGAGCGAAGGTGCATCTACAACATTAGGCTTCGTTTATCAACTAAGTTCCTTTACAAACTGACTAAAAAAGAGCAAAATAAGTCGAGGCTAAGTCTGTCGCCTGGGAGAGCCCGCATGGATTATCTTTGAGTGTGTGAGGCCGTTGGTAACTCGGGGTCTTAGCAATAAAGTTTGTCTAGGATATTATAGAGTAAAACCTAAAATAATAGATAGTTTTTACATGCACAAGGGTGAGATGATATGAAGTCCAATCCTAATCCAAGTAAAGTATCTCTAACTCTTCCTTTCTAATTCTCATTGATATTACTTTCTCTTTACAATTTCCGCAACAATAATCTCTAAACTGTTGTTTTCCCTTAATAAATAGATCACAGTCTACATAAATTGACCGTTCCCTGTGGATACGATGCTCTTCTTACTATTATACTGCTGGATTTTTGGTTCGCTTGCCACCAATCGGGCACACACAAGCGCACCTATTGTGCCTTCCACACCCAGGCGGCCACTGAAAATGTTTGAGGTAAGGGGCTTCAAAAACTAAAAACCCTAAAGCACAAGTGAAAGGGTCTGGAAGAAAATAACGAATTTCAGCGGAGGTAACCGAAAAAGCATTTCAATCACTTGGACACATTGGCACGTGGTAGTTAAAGATATTGTGTACTTTTGTGTACCAAAGAAAGCACCCTATATTTTGACCTTATCTGTAAGAAATGTAGGAGTCTAACATTTTTATCTTCATTTAATTCATTTTCACCCAACACCCAACACCCAACTATATGTTAGTTTACTCTCAACGGGTTGGTCAAGTGGAGCAAAATATTGTCTCGTATATGACATATCGCGTTCAAATCGTCACTTGTCCCCTTGGGGTGAGGTAAATGTAAGTAACTCAGTAAGTGCTCTTTGAGTCCGGGGGTCTTCCCGGACTGAGGCGCCATTTGCTCACCCTATATTTTCATTACCACAAAAAATATGGTTAGTTGGTATATATCTAGGTTTTATTTTATAGATGAAACCACACTATATGTAACTGTGATATAGCAGCAACATGTCGCGATTACAGTATGAACGTTTAGACACATATATATGCAAAAGTGAACCACTGTTTAGTATTGAGAATGATGGAACACCAAAGATAAGGAACCAAAAGGTCTAGCTACCATTTATCATGCATGATAGCTTTGTAGGATTTAGACATTACTAGATAGTAGTCACGAGAGATGTACCACGAAAACGACAATTAAAGGGAAAAAAAGAGAGAATTAATGGATTAAGGGATAGACATTGAGACACGTATAGAAACTTCTCTTCTACGTAAGCAATCTCGTCTTGAAATCATTGTCAAATAGCCCATGCTTATATATTTCATACAAATCTAGCCGCTTATTCTTTTATTTTTCTGTGGTATTCCAAAATACATGTAATTGCATCAAGTGTCTTTTATTTGCATTTGTATCCGAAAAATAAATCCATTAGAGGCCCAATGTGTGCTGTTTCTGTAGCTTGAAATGACACTGTTTAATTTTTATTTTTGTTACCACTATTTATATATATATATATATATATATATTTTCGATTTGAATTCGATGCGTGCAAGAGATGCCAATTGTAGTGGCTTTATATTTGATTTGATTTGATTAGGATTAGATTAGGTTACTCTCCATTTCGATGCGTGCCTATTTAAATCTCAATAATTTTTAATTAGAAAAAATAATTAATTAGTAATAATCAATAGTATTTATATTGATTTAAAAAACTAAAAAGTAACTAAACAAACTGTTTAATATATGAAAATTTTGACAAATCTTAATGTTATCTTCGTTTACTAATTTTTAATATCATTCAAATGGGAAAGTTCCTCAATATAGATTTAAAAACAAATAGTACCCCTTTCACTTTAATTGATACATGACATCCTATGAAATAATATTCTCATGTCATTATGATCGGTTATTTTCTCCTGCTTTTGATACTTTATTTCTTTTTCTTGTTGATCTATTTAATTATTTTTAGGTATGAAAAATCACTAATATATTAGTACATTCACAAAAAGATGATATGAATTATGAAAAAGAAACCATGGCTTAACTATTGAAAGGCCGGCACTGAACACATGTGGATTAATTGGTAAGAGATTGTTCCATCTTTATTAGTAGTTTCAAATTTAAATTCTCGATATGCAAATGTGTTAAATATTTAGGATGAATTTTACCGTCTAGAAAAGTTCTACTAAACTCTAACATGATTCACTTTCATAGAAAATACATTTGGTATTAAAGAAAAAAAAGCCTAAAAGGCTGCTTGTGAATGTGTGAACGGAGCTTTTGGTGGGCCTATTATATATTAGAAAGAAAGTGGAAAGAGGGCTCAAGGGATCCAATCCAAGACCCTTGACTTCAAAATGGACTCTGACCCTTTCGGCAACACTTGTTCTCTTAGGGTAATATAATACATTTCGACCAAAAAAAATAAAACTTCATAAGTCACAACAACATGTACTTGACCACAAAATGTACACATGCCCATGTACGACAACAAAATATACTAATGCATAGTGTAGACTTTACTATACACTGAAGAGCAAGCATACTATGATCCTTTTCCCAATCAGATCATATAAAAAAATTTATCTTGAGAAATCATGTATAAAGTTTTTATTTTAAGGATTAAATTGATAATAAGACCTAAATGTACAAAAAATGCATCTAAAAAAATAATTTATTAATAACAAAAATTAAAATGCCACTATGGATTGGAATTCTATCCGGTTAAAAAAAAATTGGACACCATCACAACCATCCAAAATAATTTATTTTGTATATAAATTAAAGTAGGAACAAAATCAACTTACACTTTATAGCCGTAGATTAAGGAGACTACAGACTCTATAGTTGAAACTCAACTTGGAGAGGATCTGTGCGCGTCATCTATATACGTCTTTCGTAAATTTCCCATCAACTAGACTTATACATTTTCTAACATCTTGCAACTGGAATTCACATTGCTATTTATTGTCTATTTTGGCAATCTCACACTACAAGCTAGCTTTTGGGGTTAATTGAGTCTGATCCAAAATTTAATATGGTATTAAAGCATATCCTAGATGATCTGTTGTTATTAGGCCGTCACCCGTATAGAAATGTCCATGCTCCATATGTTCAGCCCTGAACGTGAAAATGGTGTGTTGGAGTCTCATATTGTCTAGTGATATGACCAAATTAAAGTATATAAGTCTTGGACAATATTCACCATGTAAGCTAGCTTTTACGATTGAGTTAGTTCCAATACCAAAATTTAAGACGTAAGACCATAGAATGTTACAAACTAACTCTATGAACAATTTGAAAGTAATATTTTATTTTGTTTATTGGCAGTTTGTATTTTTATTTTTTGTTTTATAAACATTAACTAATTTAATTATGAGATTAATATATATACACTGTCAGTGTAAGGAAATTTTACACAGACATACAATGTTGTATTGCCACATTATTTATTAAATTTAATAATACATGAGGTATCACATTCATTAAATTATGTGGCAGCACACCATTGGATGTATGTGTACAATTTCTTTACACTGACAATATATATTAATTAAATCCTTTAATTATTTGTTTTATTTAATTAAAGGTTGACTATTTCCAAAGGTTAAAATAGTTATAAATTAGGACATCTTTTATCACTTAACGTAAAACATTGACAAATTTTTTTTAAAAGGAAAAAAAAACATTGACAAAGTTAATATCAACATATGCATCTAATTACACATAATAAGATATTTATTATCCATTTCTTCCATATATATATATATATATATATATATATATGTTTATTGCTTGATCTCAATCACAATAATGCGTTTGAAATTTATATACGTTACTAAAAAATGTTTTTTATTACACAATAAAAAGTACTCATGTTTTTAAATAATTTGTCTCTTAGATTTAATAAATATATAATTCAACAATTTATGTAGAGGAGGGATTAACTAGTGTAAGTTGCACTAAGTATTATTTTGTTTCTACTTATTTTTAAGCAAAATAGTTTTTCATATTATATATATAATATAAAGTTAGGGTTAAATATGTTTTTAGTCCCTAATGTTTTGCTCATTTTTTGTTTAAGTCCCTAATGTTTCAAATTTTTTGTCTAAGTCCTTAATATTTTAAAAACATTTGTTATGAGTCCCCACCGTCAAGTCCGTCTATATCATTATTGACTCTGTTTATTTACTTGTAGACGTGGCACTCTATACAATCTGACCTGGGATCATTATGTTATAAACGGAATCAACAATGATGTAGACGGACTTGACGGTGGTGACTCATAACAAAGGTTTTTAAAACATTAAGGACTTAGACAAAAAAATTGAAACATTAGGGACTTAAACCAAAAATGAGAAAAACATTAGGGACTAAAAACATATTTAACCCTATAAAGTTATAATAATTTTGCAATTTTTCAAAGAAATTAAAGCATAACCTTAAAAGAATCTATGTTAATTGGTGCTTTTTTTCAAAAGTTAAAATATGCAGCTTATAAAAATTAAAATCTAAAAAAAATTACCTTATTATTTAAACCATATAGGGAGGAAAAAAATTAATTAACAAAATAAACCAATTGGCATTTTATTAATTTAAAATTAAAATAATTCTACTCATGTTGAAACTTGAAACCAATTTAAAAAAAAAAAAAAATGATTCACAGTTGTCTTATATTGATTCTACACATGAAGCACGGACGATATACAATATTGCAGTAGTCAATTGAATATCTATAACTTCAATTTGGATGATGATGATGAATGTGTCGGAAAGTACGTGGGTGAAACTACCAACCCAAAACCACAAAATATATATCTAGAAGGTTGACGCATAAACAAAACAAGATATCATGATGTTCCTAATTACATGTATATATTATCAAATTTTTAATTTCATTAACCAGATATGATCAATTTGTCTCCTAGTGTGCAATGCATGGCTGAATTTTTTTATAAATGCCATGTACTCTATATGTCCCTAATATCTAACTCATTATATTTAGTTTTCATGCCAAATATGGAGTAGCTTTTATAAAAATTGCACATATTATTTAGAGGGAAAAGAAATATAAAAAAAAGACAAATGTATCTAATTCATTCCTTTTTTATTGCCTTCAAACCCGGTCCCTATATTTTTTTTAAAAAAAAATATTATGTTCTTCTATTCCATATCTACGTGTAAGATATAAAAATAAATGGGAAAGTTAGGTGAAGTGGTGAAATTGTCTCCCAATAAAATCCCAAAGTAGTATTGTTGAGTAAAATATTAATTAATGTAAGATAAATCATAATAAAAATGACTAGGATCTGTCTTTTGCTTATATGCTTACCTTTCAATTTGCCATTTGACATATAAATATTAAATTCTTCTATCTAAACAATACGTTCACATGATACATAGTAGCTTAAAATAAAATACTTTTACAAGTTTCTGTAGAAATTTCATCCAGCATGAAAATTCTGTACCTCTCACACACTATATATAAACAAATTTAAAAAAAAAAATCCATTCCATCTGTTCCATGCACATGTGTTTTTGGGTTCTCACGAATGACTATTCAAACCCCAAATTTCTGACGAACTCACATATATATAAACATTAAAAATTTATATTTCCTTAAGGTTTAAGAAATGTGAATAGTTATACAAATCTTTCAATCTTTTCAACCTCCCTATTCTTGTACCATAATTTATATTTCCTCGTCATTGCCAAAGGAAACTCAAACAATTCATCTCATCTTATCATAAATGCCATTCCTTTAATTTGTAGGGAACGTACAAAGAAAATAACATGTGTGGAATAATTTTTAATTTAAGTCCATATTTAATAAATTTCCAATTATTCATAATTTATTAAAAATAATAATATAGGATAAACAAATTTAATTTAATTATAAATTACCGACTCGTTGTATCAAGTCACGAGATCGTCATCGTTTGTCCGAACCACAAAGTATCCATGACCATTAAAAATTGACCTACTTTAGCTACTATATATTTTCCAATTTTGTTTAGAATGATTATTTGTCGGAGTTTGACCAAAAACAGCCAACATGTTTAGCTAAATATATCTTATTAATGTATAGATTTTGATGATGATTTTTTATAAAAAAAAAGAATAATGTTACAAGAATTTATTTGTGTTTAAACATTATTTTTTTTAAAGTGTTTAAAAATTTATTTTTATTTGAATGATATAAAATAAATTTACATGCGTTCTGTTTGGTTCGTGGTGATATGGTGCTTGTGAATCCATAGAAATGACATCTCGTTTTGAAATAGTACTAAGCTAGATGGTGAAAAATTAATTACTAGATTTAAGTTGATAGTGAAATCTTGGTCTTGGATTTCATTTACATTTGACTGGCTAATGTTTTTTTAATAGGATTGGTTGTCAAATTCTTTAATTTGTTTATCCTATTGTAATAGGTGAAATATTATTTTATATTAATAAAGGGTTCGAGTGTCCCCTTGCACCCATTCAATAAAGATGTTTGTTTTGTTGATTAGAAAATCTTTTAGATAGAGATATGATTATTAAAGAAAGGACATAATATAATTATAGGAAAAAAATCAATCCAAGCGATGAAGAGTCAAGGTCATTTGGGTGATTGTGAGTTTCCTTAATTTTTTTATTTTCAATTGTAAATTTTTAAGGTTTAATTGTATTTTTTGTTCCCCTATTAAAGTTTATCCTTAATTTTGGTCCCCTTAATTTTTTTTCGCGATTCTGGTCCCCCTAATTTTTTTTTTTCACAATTTTGGTCCCCCGAAGTTTATTATACTTTTCCATCTTCGAAACCAATTAAGCCTTAAGGTGTTTGGTCTCTTTGTAAGCAAGTTATACCGTGAGTAATATAAGATGCGAAACTTTTATATTTTGTATATTGTATTCATTGAACAGTAAGTGTTTTATATCAGTATATATAAACAGAAAAGTGGAAAACAAACTTTGCGAGAGATTAGGCTAGCTATAACAAAGCAAAAGTTGAGTTGTACAAGATACATTAGATAACAAACAAAGTGTAACAAATTTAAGATAAGATTCTATCATGCTCCTACAAGATGGTGGTGGCCTTGACAACACCAATCTTGAACTGTAGAAGAGAATTTCGAGTGGAAGAGAGAGACTTTGTGAGCAAGTCGGCAAGTTGGTGACTCAAAGGTACATGTGAAACAAAGAGCTTTTCTGTGCTACGAGATCACGAAAAAAGTGATAGTCGATAGCAAGATGCTTCATACGTGAATGGAAAACTGGGTTTGCACATAAGTATATGTAGCACTAATGTTGTCTGAATTGATCATAGGGGCTTGGACGTTGACACCAAGTTAAGTAAGTAGCTGTTAGACCCATAATAATTCAACTGTCTTTGTAGCAATTGTCCTGTATTCAGCTTTAGTTGAGCTTCGAGCAACGGTTGATTGTTTCTTGCAGGACCATGAGATGGCATTCAAATCCAAGTAAACAATGTAAGCTTCGGTGGATTTACTATCATTAGTGTCCCCGCCCCAGTCAGCATCATAAAATGCAGTAAGAGGAAGAGTGGAAGCTCGTTTTAGCTGCAAGCCATGAGAGATAGTGCCCTTCAAATAACGTAACACGCTTTTGAGAGTTTGCATGTGCTCATTGGTGGGGGACTGCATGTATTCAGATAGCTTTTGCATTGGAAAAGCCACATCCGGACGTGTGATTACAAGATAATGTAGTGAGCCAACTAGACTATGAAAAATTGGGAAGTGGACATCGAGGTGGAAACGGGCTTTGCATCCGTTATGTTTGCCCGCTGTAGAATGTCTTGAATATAATGTTGTTGAGGTAGGAAGATGTCTTGTGAAATCGGGATGAGCTCAACTCCTAACAAGTGGCTTGGGTAACCGAGGTCTTTCAGGGATAAAGTGGTAGCTAAAGATTTCTTGAAGGTGCGAAGAAAGTTGGCATCATTACCTATTAACAAAAGGCCATCAACATAGATAAGAAAATAAGCAACGATGGAGCTAGTTTTAGAGACAAACATGGAAGTATCGGATTTGGAGTTGACAAAGCCTTGCTTGAGGAGAAAAACACGTAGAGCATGAAACCAAGCACGTGGTGCTTGTTTAAGACCATAAAGCACCTCATGTAATTTGCAGACATGATGAGGAAAGGTTGGATGAATGAACCCAGCAGGTTGGAGCATGTAGACGTCCTCAGTAATGGAACCATGAAAATATGCATTGTTGACATGCATTTGAAAAAGAGGCCAATTGAGAGAAAGATCAAGGCAAAGTACCACTTTGATGATTTAGGGCTTGACAACGGGACTGAATGTGTTCTTGTAATCAAGGCCTGGCCTTTGGTGAAACCCCTCTGCCACAAGTCAAGCTTTGTAATGAAATATGGAGCCATCAGCTCACGAGGAATGGAAAGAAACATCTTATATTTGATCTCGAAGTCCTCATATGGCGCTTCTTCTTCAAATCCTGGATGGGTGATCACTTGTAGGAATGACATAATGCTAATCCATGTTCCACATGTTGTTACGTTTGATGCGAAAAACCCACTTGTTGCTTGCCAATAAAATTGTAGTAGGGATGAGGAGGAACTATGGTCCAAGTTCCGTCTTTCATGAGAGATGTTAATTCATCCGACATTGCTTGCTACCAAGATGAATCTCTTAAAGCTTGTGTGACACAAATTGGCTCTATTGGGACAGACAATGGATATTTAATTACATCAAAGAGCCTTTTTGGTTTAGATATTCCACTTTTGGATCATGTTATCATAGGATGGAGAAATATACTTTGGTTTGGCACTGGGGGCGGATGTGAGCAAGAGTGAATAATGGATAAGTGTTGATTTGATCTACTAGCTTCAGCTTTCAGTTGAGGGGGAGCAAATAGAGGATCAAGTGATGGTTGAATTGGATTAGGTTGTTGAGGGGTTGGTGGGGATAGGGCGGACATGGTTTTATCAGGTAGAAGTTTGTGTTTGATGGTTAAAGGAGATAAGGTTGGGGAGTTGTGTGCGGTTGAAGATTCAACAGAAGAAGAATTTGTTGAGGAAGAATAGGGAAAGATATCCTCAACAAATTGGACATGGCGGGAATGGTAGAATTTGTGGTTTTGGAGATTATAACATACATATGCACTCTAGAACGAATATACCCAAGAAAAAGACATGGTTGGAACTGTGGTTCAAGCTTATGCAGGGTGTATGGCTTTAGCCAAGGATAACACAGACAACCAAAGGATTTGAGTTTGGAGTAGTTAGGTTGCTCATTGATTAGGACAAAATAGGGAGACTTCATGCGTAGACCTTGAGTTGGTAAATTATATATTAAGTCTGCTGCAGTTTGAAGAGCAAAAGTCTAAAACATAGGAGGTAGTGATGCTTGGTGGAGAAGACATTGTGCGGTTTCTAATAAATGGCAGTGCTTTCTTTCAGATAGTCCATTATGTTCTGGAGTGTGTGGTGGTGAGGTTAGGTGAGAGATTCCATGGGCTTAGAAAAAAGATTTAAGCTTAAGATATTCACCATCATTGTCTAAGTAAAACAATTTAATTTGACAACTGAGTTAATTTTCAACCAAATTTTTGAAAATTGGAAATATGATAGAGACATTAGATTTAAGTTTCATTGGATACAACCATATATATTTAGAAAAATGACCAATAAAAATAATATAATACCGAAAATCATCAATTGAATTAAACGGGGCAGGACCCCAAACATCTTAGTACACAATCTCAAGAGACTTAGAGCTAGACAAAGATGACTTATTGAAAAGAATTTTGTGATTTTTATTTGCTAAACAAAGAGAACATCCGTTGGAGGACATGTGAAGACTGAGTTGAAGAGACTTTAGTGCATGACGTAGAATTAGGGTAGATGGGTGTCCTAGTCTTTGATTCCAAAGAGTGATTGGAGTAGTGGTGTGGGAATAGAAGGCATAGGAAGATAAGGTCCTTGCTGAAAGTTTCTACATGTCACCATCATTCACACCGCGCAAAAGTGTTGCCCTCGTGGCCAACTCTTTTACCTTAAAGTGCCAAGGAAAAAATTAATAAAAACATGATTAGTCTTACATAATTGGGAAACTGAAACCAAGTTTTGTGTAACACCAGGAACACACAAACACATGTGATAAATGCAAGGAACCTTTAGAGGAGGAGAGCAGCAATACCCACATGACTTATAGGCATAGACATACCATTGGCAACATGTAGTTGATCTGAACCACTATAGTCAATTTTGAGAGAGAGATTGGTCAAATCAGTAGTGATATGGTGTGAGGCACTAGAGTTAAACAACCATTCTGGAGGGGGGACAGTGGCAATGACATCATTAGCATTTGGTGAAGGGGCACTCTTGTAAGCATATTGTGACATTTTGTAGCATGTTTGTGCACTATGACCACGTTTGTTGCAGAGTTGGCACACAATTAGTGAGGAATTGGATCCAGAGCTCTTGCTTGTGTGTCTGTAGTTAGATGTAGAGCCACGACCACAACCACCACGATGATGAACATAGTTGGCAGTTATTGGGGAAGAAGAATGCAGGCAATCCTAACATTGAAGATATGTTTCAAAATCAAGAAGCTTGACATAAAGTTCATAAATGGAGAGGGGATCATCACGAGTTCTAATGGATGCGGTAAACTCACGGAACGAGTCATCCAGGACATTCAAGGCATGAATCATGAGATCGATATCGTTTATGGGGTGACCAATCAGAGATAGTACGAAGAGACTGCATGTAGGAAGTAACAATGGCAGAACCCTTTATGGTGGAAGCAATGTGTTCTTTTAGTGACATTACCCGCGACCGTGAGCGGAAGGAGAAGGCCCATTGTAGAAGAAGCCATGCATCACGAGAGGTTACGGGAGAGGCCATCACAACTCGAGCCTCAACATCACATGAGTCTAGGAGTGCTATGTATAGTAACTTGTCTTGACATACCCAATGCGAGTATGTTGGGTTGGGTTTGATAGAGTCATCGTCTTTAATGGTAGATGAGGGACATGGGTTGTTACCATTGACATACCCATCAACGTCACAAGCAATGAAGAGGGAATAAATCTATCGAAACCAGGTTGGGTAGTTCTAAGAAGTCAATTTGATCGGGGAGTTGACTAGAAGTATATATTGAACTCAACCAATTCCTTGACTTCAATAGTGGAAGTAGGAGTGGCATCAACAACAGATGTGTTGGAGGCTATTAGGGTTGAGGAAGTTAGTTAAGCTAGGGGTGTTCGCGGTTCGGTTTGGATCGGTTTTGAGGCAAAAATCATCTGATCCAATCATTGCGGTTTTATTATTTTATCATCCGATCGATTTTGATGTTTTTTCAAATATGATCCAATCCGATCAAATTTAAATTGGATTGGATCGGATCGGTTTTCGGTTTTTTTAAGGGACAATAAATATTAGATAAAAGTGATAAAATTATGAAATAATAGTAAACATTTTTGTTGATACTTATACTTATTAAAATAAATATAAAATTATATTAAAAAGAAGGACACGAGACATGAAAACTAATTTTAAATTGATATATTTATAGAAATATTAACATGATATTAGATAATAAAATCATAAAAAGTATATTAGTATAAGTAATTTCATAAATATATATGTATACAAGAATAAATATATGATTATTTTATAAGTAATAATATATTTATATATAAGTTCAGTTTGGATTGGATTGGTTTTCAACATAGGATTTGAAAACCGATCCAATCCAATAAAAAAATTCGATTTTTGCGGTTTTCGATTTTTTGGATTTCGGTTTGATTCGATTTTCGCTTTTTCGGTTCGGTTTATGCGGTTTGCATTGGATTGGATATGAACACCCCTAAGTTAAGCAAGAGGCTTTAATTTGATACCATATAACATGCAAATTTTGTATTTTGTATATTGTATTCATTGAACAATAAGTGTTTTACATCAATATATATAAGCAGAAAAGTGGAAAACAAACTCTGCGAGAGATAAAGCTGTAACAAAGCAAAAGCTGAGTTGTCCAAGATACATTAGATGATAAACAAAGTGTAACAAACTTAAGACAAGATTTTATCAAGTAAAACGCTCTGCTTACAAAGAGATGGAAGACCTCAAGTATCAATTGACTTAAAAAATGGAAGAGTACAACAAATCTTGGGGACTTAAATTGCAGAAAAAATCATTAAGGGGATCAAAATTGCGAAAAAAAACTAGGGAGACCAAAATCACAGATAGGCTATAGTAGGGGGACAAAAGGTGCAATTAAGCCAGCCAAATTTAAAATAAAATTTGTTTAGTTAAACTAGTTTTTAACCCAATTTAATAATGCTTTTATCCCATTTTTCAAGACCAACAAAAGTGAATAATTATGATTGTGATTTTAGTTTAATTTTATCGTAGATCTCATACCGTCTACCATTATCACTATTGATTGACACTACTGCCACCATTGCCTATTATCCTCCACCACCATTGTATCGCTTAATACATTTAAACATAATCATGTTGTTAACACCTCCATCATTGTCACTGTCGCTTAATATCTTCCACAACTACCACCATCGCCACCACCCGACACCGTTCACCATTATCATCACCCAAAACCCTTCACCATTGTCACTGTCCCCTACTATTGTCCATCATTGCTACCACTCGACACATTCTACCATCATTGTTTCCCAATGCCTTCAACCCTTGTCATTTCTACCCAACACCCTCCACCCATGCCACTTAGCATGATCTATATCATTAAAGCAAGTGGGGTTATAGTAGTCCTATCTTCCTTATCTTGGCTACCAAATAACAAGTTTCACATTAATTTTATAAAACTATAAAATCATAAAAAAACTCAAAACTGAAAATAAAAAAGCAAAATTTGGTTTTGAATTTAAACTTCAAAGATTAAAATTATAAATAATCTCAACACATCGCCCAACATGCAATTTTCAATATCGCGTTTCAACAACAGACTTAGAAAAAACTATATACTGATGAATTTGACTTGTGGGGTGCATTTTTCTAAAATTCGCTACTAATAATTGTTTTGAATAAGTACTTCACCTAGATGCATATGTACATGCATCCATTTAAAATGAACACATGACAATATAAAATATAAAATACAACTGAGTATTCAAAGCATACAAAATATAAAATAACCACATATATTAGATCATATTTGTACTTTTAATGTTTTATTATTTAGATTAAAGTTATTGAGGAGAAGTTGTTGTATTTGAATGAGAACATAATTAAATATCACAAATATTACTTATAATATACTCTCTCCGGTCCTATTTATAAGAACCTTTTTTAAGGTGAGTCTTGGTCCTTTTTATAAGAACTTTTTTCAGATTGTCTCATGCATTAATTATTATTTGACAAAAATACCTCATTAGTGGAGGTAGGTGAGTAATTAATTAGTAGAAAGAGTATGACACAATTGAGTAGTTAAATAGAAAGAGAAAGATAACGAGTCTCAATAAATTCAAGGGCAGTTTAGTAAATATGATACGCATTCATGACAAATTTATTGTAATCAACTAAATTAATCAACTTCCTTAATCCATGTGAAGTAGTTAAAAGGTTCTTATAAATAGGACTGAAGGGAGTAGTATTTACCTATTACTTATCAAATTCAATTTGTTTGAATTAAATTCATATTGTTCTAATGTTATAAATAAATATAATTATGGCCAATCTTGGTAGCAAGTGGAAATCACTTGTCCCTTTTCCCTATTACATTCTCTATCATTCCAATTAAAATTCCAATTAAAATGTGACATGTCACTTAAAATTTACAAGTAGACTTTAATTTTTACGTCTTGTGATTATGTTAATATTTCCATTAGCATTTATCTTTATCCTAGTTCAACCCCCTTTTTTGTCAATCATGTTTAACCCTCAAATTGTTTCATGTTGTAACATCCTGAAATTTATTAAATAAAATTTAATTAAAATTAAATTAAATAGAGTAGAGGAATAAATAATTAAATAAATAAATAACCGAATTAATATATTGAGTAGTGTTATCCATAAGTTAGTTTAATTTTAAAAGAGGATAAGAGGGGGTTGAGAATGGGCCCAAGCACAATTAGGAATTTTAGTAATGAGGGGTTATCAGTTCACCCTAATCATTATCCGTATAATCGTCAGAGAGCGAAACGCTAAGGAGGGGAGAAACCAAGTCTCAAGAGGAGGGTGCCGAGGAGTAGTCATCAAGAACCAAGTCAGATTCTTCCTTGTTGTTCGATCTTCACTTCAAGGTACGGTGGGGGAGAGGGTGTTGCTTGTATGTGCATGTGGGGGATGCTTGGGTAGTAAATTAAGACTATAATTTCGTATTGATGTGTGTTATAATTGAGGATGAATGATGAAAACTGTTAATTTATGATTGATTGGATGAATCTTGATGAATTCTTGGATGAAATTGAAGAGGATATTGAGAATGATGAAAAAGGGTAATTAGGGATTTGATGATTTGGGGTTTTGATGGATTGAATGTATAATCTGTGAAAAGATTGTGGTTTTTACTGAGTTTTGTTGATATAAATGCATAAGAATGATTGTTTAACAAAGATGACTGATTAGAGAATGAATAGAGAAGTTTAGATATGATAAAAATCGAAATAACTGCGATCTGCGTCGCGGGTAATCGATTATCAGGGTGTGTAATCGATTACCAGAGTTTCTGGAAAACCTGGAAGGGTTGTTTGTTCGCAGGTAATCGATTACAGGGATGCTGTAATCGATTACCAGAGAGATTGCTTGCAGGTAATCATTACAGGGATGCTGTAATCGATTACCAGTGTGTTTGCTTGCAGGTAATCAATTACAATCGATTACAGAGGGGTTGTAATCGATTACCAGAGACCTTGTTTGCAGGTAATCAATTACTGGAGGTTGGTAATCGATTACCAGTGTGGATTTTGAGATCCTATTGCCTGATGATGATTGCTATACTTGATTTTGGTGTGACTTTGATGACATGATGATACCCTTGATGAATAGATGTTTATGATGATGATGATTAATGATGTTATGGTGATACATAATGATGGTGTATAATAATGTTTATGATGATGTTATGATGATAATAACACTACAACAGAAAAAGGCTTTGGAGTGCGGTTCCGCATCAACTTGGAGTGCGGTTGGAACCGCACTCTAAACGCATGCTATCCAAATGAGGATTCACTTGGACTGCGGTTCCAAAACTGCACTCCAAGTAGGAATTAGAGTGCGGTGCCATGTGTAACCGCACTCTAAGTGTTTATTTTTTTTATTTCCTGAAGTCACTAGCTACGCAAGTTCCGTAGCCAATCTGTAGCTATGTATTTTGACCAATATACTAGTAACTATAACAAGTAAGGTTTATATAATTAAAAAAACCAGAGTAATTACTATCTATAGGGGAACTAAAAGAAACAACTCTCCTCTAATTGCTTAAGATCAAAATAGAAAATAAACACAAAGAAAATATTATATCTTTGAGAACTATTAAGAGCTTTGATTATATTTAATATAACGTTGTTAATTAGTTAGTTATCATAATCTCAAAATTTGTTATGGTATTATTATTAACTCAAATTTATTAAGCATATATATATATATGTATGTATGTATGTATGTATATAAAAAAATAAGTAAGTAACCTTGAATAGTCTCTCATGGGTAAATAAGACCATGTTGATTCAAGTCGAAGAAGGCAACATGCTTCTGCAGAACGTTTTCATCAAGTGGAATAATATTGCCTTTCTCTTTCTTCTCAATACCTCTTTCTCCTGCAGATATATATATAACCGCATATGCATTCATTTTCAATTAAAATAGAGCAATTATTTGAAGTTAAAGAAGGCATACATACCCTGTAGTAGTTCTGGTGGGGGAGGAGAAGCCATAGAAAATTCAGAAGGAGAAGAGCTTTCTAGTGGGATGAAATGAAAGTAATAGAAAAGAAAATAGAAAATGATTATAAGTGTTCATTTGGGATCCTCCTATCATATATCATATATATAAAGAGACACTAAAATAAATTAATAAGGTGCATGTTGGAATGGGAAAGCATAACGTGTAGGATACCCTCACTCGGAATTTGTGTTGTTTGATTTACAATACAGATATATAGTATATGATCTCAAACTATAACTAACTAGTAGCAAACCACAACCACTACAAGACAAGTTAAGGAGTGAGTGAGTGCAAATAAACTCAAACTCAATCTCACCACCAAACCCAATTGCTTCTCTCTGTTTTTCAGGGGTAAATAAATGTACTACTTATATAGAGGGTTTTTGTTCTTCTGCGCGGGAATATATATTTAAAGCCTTTCTACTTATATAGAGGGTGGTTCTAATGTGAATTTGGGAATGCTAAGGATTTTGCTGATGTGAATTCTGAAAGTCAGAAACCATCCAATAGAAGAGAATACCAGTGAATGTACCAAAGCGAAAGATAACATACATTTTTGTGTCTTCAACCGTCCTATAAATTAGTAAAAGATTTTTAGGTTCTATTTTATAAGATAAACATTAATCAACATAAAAGATAGAAAATCCATACATTTTATAAGATAACATACATTTTTGTGTCTTAAACAAGATGCAACACAACTATACAAAAGCATTACAGTGGACTGCTAAACTTAATATTGTGACCTTCAGATCCACCATAGTAACCAATAATTAATAGACATAAACCTTGGTTCCAGCTATCCCCATGGCAAGCCCAATGTCTGACTCATGAAGTGCAGGAGCATCATTGGTTCCATCACCAATAACAGCTACAACCTCACCAAACATATTCCCCAAATTGATTACTAAGGTATGCTTGTCAAGAGGTAAGGATCGTTCCATTACCTGAAGCCATATTAAGCAAATAAGAAAGAAAAACATCTCAAAAGAGAATTGAAAGTCACAGAATTTACAATGAGATCATAACTTGAATTCTTGGTATGATATCCTTCATTTGCTCTGGCTAAGCCATCCTCACTCAACAGCTGCTAAACGTTAACTTAAAGCAATTTATAAAATTATAAGGTTAAAATATAAATAATATTTCAGTATTAAAGCATTATGATTAGAACAAGCAGTTGTGCTCTATATAAAAAGCTGCACAGAAATGACTCATTTCACTTGAAATCGTTCTAGTATCTCTAATAAAACTCTCATCTAAAGCTCTAACTCTAACACTTTTTTCCTTTTTCACTTGAAGCCCTTGTGTGTAAATGGATAACATATTATCACTATTTGATCACAACTCACAATATATCATTAACATACACAAAACACACGTTTAGAACATAAATTGATATGATATCCAGGTCAATTTCAGGTAAATTCCTTACAAGAAGACAAGTAAAGCTTAGCTGAAACAGAGACAATGATTTCAGCTGAATTACTGTATGCCTTTTTACTATCTAATAATGAAACAGAGATCATGAGGCAGAAACTCAACTTGAAACCCCTACAATCAGTACAATTTGACATTCTAATCATAAAAATTGTACCCTACAACAATCTCAAACCCGAGAATATTAAGCAATCTCAATTCCTAGAAATTCCTAACTATCTCCAAACTTTCAATCCCTAACCTATCTCTAACTTTCAATCCCTAACTATCTCTTTCCTAACCTCATGGAGAGAAAATTAGGGAATATTAACTTCAAAAAAGATGTTAATGAAAAGATGATAAACAGAAATAGGGCTTTAAGCATTTGGATGAAGGCCACATAAATATACAAAAAAGCAGTGTATCCCAAACCTAAATTGACAATAAAGTAATTAAACCCGCGATGTCAGCGCTGAAGATGACCCACGCGACGGTGCTTGATGGAGGTCGAGCGTGAACCCTACTTCACTCCAGTGATCGCGGCCGAGGCAAGGACGTGCGACGAGGCTAGGGGGCAAGGCACAACGAGCTTGCAGAAAAGGGAACGGTGACGACGCAATGAGGAGATAAGGCTCGCAGCGGTAGGGTTCACGCTCACGATGGGTCACAGTGATTGTTGATTGAAAGGGATGGAGAGCAAAGGAACGAGAGAGGGAACGGAAACAATGAGAGTTTACAATGGGGGGCAGAGGGTTTTGCTCGACATTCAGGGTGGGGTATGTTTGGTATAGGCACTAAGACTGCGGTTATTATTTAACCACACTTCTAGAGTTTAACTCAACTCTTAGAGTGCGATTCCGTGTCAACCGCACTCCAAAGGCATGTTTCTTAATCTCAAAATTGGCGTAGTGTAATGATGATGATATGATTAATCTTATGATGTTGATGATGTTTGAACATATATGATGTTGTACTTGAGGTACACAAGCCTAGTGAGAGGCGAGTGTAACTCAGGGAGGTGATTGTACTCGAGGTGCACAATGCCCAGTGAGGGGTAAAGTGTACTTGGGGAGGTGATTGTACTTGAGATGCATAAGCCGAGTGAGAGGCGAGTGTAGCTCAGGGAGGTGTTGTACTCGAGATGCACAATCCTAGTGAGAGGCGAGTGTACTCGGGGAGGCAATTGTACTTGAGATGCATAAGCCTAGTGAGAGGCGAGTGTACTCGGGGAGGTGATTGTACTTGAGATGCATAAGCCTAGTGAGAGGCGAGTGTAGCTCAGGGAGGTGTTGTACTCGAGATGCACAAGCCTAGAGAGGGGTGGCGTGCAACTCGGGGAGGTGAACTGTGCGGACCCATTAGAGGGGGGTGCAGAGACCATGATGGGATCCATCATTGGTGACAACTAGGGAGATTGATGAGGAACGCCCATTGTGTGGAGTTCTAAGTCATGATCCTTAGGATGATGATTGTGATGATTGATGATGATTGATGATGATTTATGATGATTATGATGAGTATGTTGAGTATGTTGAGTATGATGATTATGATGACTTTGATGATTATGATGCTTATGATGAGTATTATGTTTATGATAAATGTGATGGTTATGATGATATTGATGACGTATCAAGTGTGACTAGTATGTTTATGACGAGATAAGATGTTTGATAATAAAGATGTAAGATGAAATGAGTATGTGATTACTTGATGATAATGAGGAATGTATGTGGGTGAGGATAAGGTAGCCTCCTATGTGTATGTATGAATAGTATTCTTTTCCTCACCGTTACACTGTGGTTAATTTTATAGGTGATGATGATGACACGACTGGTGTCGAGTATTGATTAAAGGGAGAGTCACTCTGATACACGTGACATCAGGGCATATTATTGGGGATTTTAATCTATGTTTCTAGTTTAGGAAAAGATTTTGTAAATTGTTTTAAGTGCCTTACATGGACAGTAGGTTATATTGTTGATTGATTCCGCTGCTTAAGTATTTTGAAAAATATTGACTGCTATTTCTACTTTAATTTAGTTTACCTTAAAATAAATGGCGTTTTATAAGATGAGAATTGTGAACCTTTTTACCCGCTGTGGGACGTTACCTTTATATATCACGATTTATTTAATAAATAAGAGTTTGGGGTAGAAGGGTGTCACACATGCACCTTTCCTTTTTTTGTTTCTCTCAGTACCCAATATTTAATCGTGTTATTTTATATTATTTGAAAAAGAAAATTAGGAAAATTAAAACAAAAATTAAAGAAAAGGAAAATGAAGTTATTGAATAAAAAGAGTATTAATGTTTGGATCTTCAATTTTGATTATTCAAGAAAGAATATTTTATATCAAGAATATTCAATAGATCAAATCTTCACCTAGGTTTTGTTCATACTAATTTTTATAATGTAGTAAAATATACCTTTTAACATTTGACTCTTCTAAGTTCATTCCTCTTTATTTTTTCGTTATGTTAACATTTTACATTCTACAATGCTTCCTTAGCCATGCTCACCATTTTTAGGGTATGACCAAACTAACATTATCATTTCCACCAACTTGTTACATGCATTATATATGCATCCATGTGTATCATGCATATTATGAAATCACACCAAGAGTCATTAAGTTCACATAACACTTAAACCATGATAAATAAAGAAAACTTCAAACTTTGAAAGTTCTCTTTTCATCAAATCAAGTTAAATGAAAACAAAGACAATGACTGTTAGGGCCACAGGAAACACTAGAAGGGGGGTTGAATAGTGTTTTAATAATCTTTACAGATTTTTGAAAACCTTTCGAAACAAGCAAAACATATTTGAATATAATTGATCAACCTTTCGAAACTGGAGTGTTCAACAACCTGCTGATGCAACTCGGAAGGTTGAATTAAACCTTTTTAAAATTATTTTCCCTTTAAAGAAAAGATTGCTTTCTGTTTAGATTAATAAAACTCTTTTCTTTAACCCTTCTTTGTTAGTTTAAAAAGATATCAGCGCAAAGTAAAGAGGTAAGGGAAGAGAGAACTTAACACAGAGATTTATACTGGTTCACCCATTAACGTAGTGAGCTACATCCAGTCCCAGGGCAAACCACCACTGGATTTTCCAATAATCCCGCAAGATTACAACCGAGTATTCTTTGTTCTCAACTACTTCTCCAGGAAACTCAATGAGTATTCTTTGCACACCTGGCCTCTCCAGGCCCAACGAGTATTCTTTGCACACATGGCCTCTCCAGGCCCAACGAGTATTCTTTGTTCTCAACTGCCTCTCCAGGCAACTCATGCAGTATTCTTTTACAGACAAGCCTCTCCAGGCTCAACGAGTATTCTTTTACAGTCAAGCCTCTCCAGGCTCAAACGAGTATTCTTTATTCCACCAAGCCTCTCCAGGCTCTCAGACACATAAAGTGTTTACAACATAAAGTGCAGGTTAAGTTTCTGAGAAACTTAAGCTTAGGTTTTTCTTGCACATAGAGATTACTGAGTACTACTCAGGATACATGACAATGAATTCTAAGTACAATGAAATATAGAGATACAATGAGGAGATCAGACTAAAAAATATCTGATGAGTATTGACCTTTCACTCTTTCATGAAGACTCTGTTCTTGTTCTGGTTTTGAGTAAGGATTTTGCTGCAATTTCACCAGGGGTTCACCCAAGGGGCTCACCAATTCTTCAAAGTCTTTTGTAAGACTATTTATAGAGTCTTGAAATTAATAGATCCGTTGAGAGATAGCATTGAATGCATTTAGAGTCGTTGTGAGATAGCTCTCATGATAACATTAGACTTTTCTCAGATGAGTTGAAATCGCAGACTGCAGCGCTGCTCTGGTTTAATTGGCAGATTCCATTTAAGGTAAAATGATTTTGACAACACAGTTGAGCTCTGAATTCATTCCTCAAATGGATCGAGCTTGCTTCAGACGAAAAGATAGTGTTGTGACTTTAGCAGGAAACTTTCCAAGCTTTAGTCAACGATTCAAAACAAGGTCTTCGGCTGTTCTTCTAGAGATCTGTAACACTTCAGAAGGTTGAGATAAATTTAAGTATTGACTATTTTGGAAGGTTACCTTATATCGGTAGGTTTCTTTACAAGGCTTCTTCTCCGTAGCACTATACTGAAGTAATAATGTCAAGATACCTTTCCAAAGAATCGATTCTTTTTTAACAAATTTGTTGTCAATTAAAATTTAGGATGTGTGAGTCTTGAATTGATTACGAGACTCAACAGTGACTACTCCAAGGAATAGCCATATATGAAAATAGCTACATCAATATGAAGTATCAAATCATCGACTTTGAAAATTCTCAAGTTAAAGACAAACACTTCCATCAAGTTAAAAAGGTCACAAAGATCAAAATAATAACCATGACCATTTCTTAAAGTGGCTATGGTCTAATCACCAAGGATAAAAGACAAGCATCACCAACATTTCCACCAAACGCAAATCATAAAGTAAGAGTAAAGGAGTCTTTAGTGTAGGTTATTCATTCTCTTTTCCACTAATAATTAGGATTTCCTTCTCCCTCCCTTACCCAGGCTTGAAACTTTGAATGAAAACAATGAAATTAAGGACTAAATTTTGTTCTTCGAATCAACATAAGACTCTTCAAATCCTTCATCAAAACAACAAATCATGAATACTTCAAGAATAACACCATGGAATTTTCTCCAAGGAAGGAAGGAAGAAAGAAAAACAAAGAGAATGAAAGTAATAAGGGTTGATGATCGTCACTGTTTTTTATAAAAGGATATGAAAGGGAGGTTGAGTTCTTGATCCTTAATGATGAGTAGAAACCTTTAGGGTATGTTTGCGAGTTAGAAAATGAAAGGAAATGGAGGGAAGGGAAGGGTTTATAGGAAATCCTTCCCTCCCTTGTGTTTGTGAGTGTAGTTAGATTATAAAGCTTTCTCCCCTCCTCCCTTCCCCTCCTAATCCTTCCCTTTCCCTTCCTTTTCCCTTCTTTCAAACTCACAAACACACCCTTAGAGAATGATTAGGGGTTAAGGAGGCTTGATGTTGCTTCCTTAACTTAGTGAAAAATGAAAGGATGGAGAAGGATGGAAGAGTATGATGAATTCGACCAAGAGAATGAGAAGGGAGAAAAGAATGAACTCCTCCTACAAGTCTTGATCCAAGGGTGGACATTTTGACACCGCATTTGATCAATGGTCAAGATTGATCTCTTTTTAAAAAAGTAAAAAACAAAAAGTAACTTTTTCCACTTACACACTCCTTAATTGCAACACTATTTTACTCATTTCCATGCATGGCTGGTCGAATTTGGTGAGGGAAAGGGGAGGAGTATTTTTTTTGTTATTATTAAAATATTGAAAAATTCCATAAAATTTATACATGATTACCATCATAAATCACTTCTCTAATATTTTTACCCTTTCCCTACAATTAAAACGCTAATTACACCACTACATTACACTCATTAGGGGTATTTTGGACATTTCCCGTGATAGTCTTAATTAGAAAAATCTACAAAAATATGAAATAAATTATCATGAAAGTAAAGAATATGAACTTTTTTAACTTTAAATCCCCCTAAGAACAGTTTTCTAATTAAAGTACTAGTTTTATCGTTGTTGATAAACTGGAACAAGAGAAAAACAAACGTTACAATGATGGCTTTAATTAAATTGTCTTTCATATTATTATACTCAATATATATTGTTATTTCATCAGTGATTTTTTTTCCTTTATTTGAATATATAAAACAATAAGATTAAAGTTTACAAAAATATTAACATAATTTTTATTTTCTAAATGACAGATGAAATTAATAAATTAATTTTTTAAAACCTATGATATTTTGTAGTAGCCATGTTTTAGACAAGAATATCGATCATAGTTAATCAACTTGAGCAAAACAAGATAAAGATATTTAAGTGTTAAATTTTGACATAAGGTGATAAACCCTAAACCCTAAAACCCTAAACCCTAATCACATGTATTTTTTTTATGAGAGATTAGAGCTGTCAATTCGGGTTACCCGCCCGGGTCTGGCTCAATGCGGATAACGAACTTTATCGGGCTGGGCTAAAAAGCCCGAAAGTTATATTCGGGCTTCTAAAATAGGAGCTTGAGCCCTAATTTTTTGCGGTTAGCGGGCTTTATCGGGTTGGGCTAAAAAGTCTTGGAGTTATATTCGAGTTTTTAAGATAGATGTCTGAACCATACATTTTTTGTGGACTTTTGTGGGTCGGTCCGGCCGGGCTAACCTATTTTACTAGCTCTATGAGAGATAGAGTGTGTTTGTCAAAACTAGCTCATAAGTTAGCTGGTAGCTGATAAGCTAGCTTCTAGCTGATAAGCTCCTAGCTAATAAGCTCTGAGCTGATAAACTAGCTTATTGAATTAAAAGTGTTTGGTAAAACTAGTTGATAAGCTAGTTAATAAATGTAAAATGACATAAAAGGGCATAACTGTATAAATTTTATTATATAAATTCTATTTGTATTTTTTAGAAAAAATATATATTATTATGCAATTATAATTTTATATTTTTTAAAAAATAATTAAATTCTTATTAAAAAATTTAGTGATAAAATATTTAATTAAAAATTAAAATAAATAGTATAATATAAAAATAATTTCACAAAATAGTGAAAAGAAAATAATAATTTAATTAATACATAATTTTTTAAATTACTTATTATATATGTAATAATAGGTAAAAAGAAATTGGAAAGTTTTTGTCACTAAAATTAAAAATATATAATAATAGGTAAAAAGAAATTAAGAATAATAAGGGAAATGTATTAAAATATAAGGGATAGTGATGTAAGAAAATTAAGTAAGCTACCAGCTACAAGCTAGAAGCTAGGTGAACTAGCTTGTAGCTTATAAGCTAAAAGCTTCTAAGATAAGCTACTTTGATGTACCTTACCAAACACTTTTGTGTTGGTCAAACTAGCTTTAAGCTAGTCAAATAAGCTAGTAGCTAGCTTATTGGCCTTCCCAATTCAAACACACTCAAAATCTCATTCAAGTCGGTGAGGAATTTTTCCATCCATGTTAAACATGTCCCATTGAACTAACCCGGTTGATAGTCCTACCTCTTTTTGAAAATACAGAAATGTTTATGGTTATGAAAAAACCAGTCAGGAAGCTTAAACGGACAACTTGGCATGCTATATTTCATTTTTAACCATCAATGATAATTTCTAACAAGGAGTGACATAGTTGGGCGAGGCATATTATCTATCTATTTACTTCTATTTACTAATAATGAAGCTGATTACGGCCTTGACACGTGTCAGCTGTATAGCAAAAAAAATTCCCTCCAAAACTTTTACTTTCTTTCCTTTCTTTTTCTCTCTTTTTTTTCCATTTTTATAATTCTCTTTTAACTTTTAACTTTTTTTCCTCTTTGATTTCGTTTTATTTTTTCTTTGTTTTTTTTTTTCTTTTTTATTTTATTTTTTTTAAAATTATATCTTTATTTATTTAACTTCTATTATAGTATTTTTTTTTATGAATCACGGGTATCCTCCACGGGAGGCAATCTTAATCCTGTCATTTTCTTTTATTTTTTTTCTCACTTTCATTTTCTTCTTTTATTATAATATTTAATCCTCCACGGTATCCCCATTATTCATTTTTTTAATATGTTTATTTATAAAAGTAATTTTTTTTATCGACTGTGCGTATTCTCCACGAGAGACAATCATGTTCTTACCATTTTATTTTTTCTCCCCAAAACATCACATCATCCTTTTTTTTATCAAAATTATATCTCTATTTATTTAACTTCTATTGTAGTGTTTTTTTATGAATCCTGGATATCCTCCACGGGAGGCGGTCTTGAACGTCGATTTCTTTTTCCTTGATTTTTTATCTCACTTTCATTTTCTTTTTTTATTATGATATTAAAATAATTTCTCTCATTATTTGTTTTTATTATTCATTTTTATTAATATGTTTTATTTAGCTTCTATTGTAGTGCATGTTTTTTATAAATCACGGGTATCTTCCACGGGATGCAGTCTTAATCTTGTCGTTTTCTTTTTTCTTTTATTTTTTTCTCACTTTCATTTTATTTTTTATTATGATATGAAAATATTTTCTCTCATTGTTCATTTTTATTATGTTTCTTTATAAAATAATTTTTTTTATCGACTGTGCATATTCTCCACGGGAGATAGTACTGTTCCTACCATTTTATTTTCTCGTCCCAAAACATCACATCATCCTCTTTTATCAAAATTATATCTCTGTTTATTTAGCTTCAATTGTAGTGTTTATTTAGCTTCTTTTATATTTTTATCACACTTTTATTTTCTTTTTTAATATGATATTAAAATATTTTCTCTCATCATTTATTTTTATTAACATGTTTCATTATGAAAGAATCTTTTCATGAACTGCAGGTATTCTTCACGGGAGAAAGTCTTAATCCTGTCGTTTTTCTTTTTCTTTTATTTTTTTTATCACACTTTCATTTTCTTTTTTATTAGTATTAAAATATTTTCTCTCATTATTGTTTTTATTAATATGTTTCTTTATAAAATAATTTTTTTATCGACTGTGCGTATTCTCCACGGGAGACAGTCTCATTCCTACCATTTTATCTATTCTATTTGCTCTATATTAAAATTGTTTTCACAGTAAATATGTCGTGGTTTAAACTTCCATTTTTTATGCAATGATAATAGGTATCCTCCACGGGAGAATCTTACTTTTTTTCATTTTCTTTTATTTCTATCGCACTTTTGTTTTCTTTTTTTAATATATTAAATCATTTACACTAATTATTCATTCATATAATTTATTTTATTATAAGAGTCATTTTTTTAATGAATCACGAGAGACAACCTTACTCTTACCATTTTTTCTCATACATTAATTTTCTTTTTTATTATTATATTAAAACATATTCTCTTAATATATAAGTATTTATGATAACTAATATTTTATCCCGTGCGAAACACGGGCAACATAAATCATATAATCAATTTACCTGTGCATTTATCATCAATTTACCCGTGCGAATGCACGGGTAACCTACTACTTGTTCATCTATTTTTGGTACAAAGCATGTCGAGCTCAATAGCACGACTCTTTGAAATATCTGGATCCTTTAATTATTTTTATTCAATAGTTTTCATTTTTTTTATATTTAACAATCATCTAAGAACACTCTTTAGCAAAAGGAATTCTCACACCCTACGTGAGATTTTTATATAACAAGATTTAAATAAGAACTTATTTGAATTAATTTTTCACAATTATTAACAATTTTTGGTATTTATTTATCAAATAATTTAAGGAACAATAATTTTTTCTCATTAAAGTTTTTCACATAGTTTTGTCACTGAATTATATATATTTATATTTTTATAGATATTCATAAGTTTTAATAATATCTTATCTATAAAAAAAATATAAAATGAAATTTTTACAGTCACGTAAGTGATAATCTCAAATAAGAAAATTTGTTTCTCCTTTAAATTATTTAGTAAAAAATTTCTTACATTAATTATGGCCCGATAAATAATTTCTCCCTTAGCAAAATTAATCCATATAAACAAACGACCAAAATAATTCAATAGCTGGGATTGGAGTTGGAGCTGCTGCCTTCTTACCAAAACATTCCACGTGTACATCGGAAGTTCACCAACCTGCATGTCCAATTTGACAATCTCTCCAACTCCTGCAACGTGTTAAATTTTCATTGGTATAAAGCGGCGCACGGAGAGCTTGTGCCTAGAAAATTAGAAATTCTATCATTTACACGCTTCAAAACGTTAAAATGGTAACAAAAAAAAATCAATACTATAAAGTCTTTAGTGGATTGGTAAATAGGTAGAAATTAATCCCTTTCTAGGTTTAAAAGATGATGAAATGGACAATTTACTTCTCCTAATAAAATTTTTTCATACACACCATTAGGATTGAAATTAATACTATAAAACTTGAGTGTAAATCAAACATGCATGCACTTTTCGGCTAATATGCAAGTTTAAAAACTTTTTAATTTGTTTTCAAAATGTATGGCGCATTCATTTTTTATTTTTATTTTAAGATAATATGTTTATAAAATAACTATAGAAATATCTCTTTATTTTAATTTCTTTGTGTCTTTAAGAATTTAGAAAGAAAAAGTGATAAGTTTTACTATTTTTCATAATATTTTGAAAACAGAAAAATATTAAAATAATGAGTTTTTGTAATGCTAAGAAATAGTAATTTAAAAAATAATCCAAATCTCACTCTTATTTTAAATATATACGAAATTCTATACTGATATTTAAGAAATATAATTAGGGATGGATTCACATTCATATGAAGGGGAGATGAAAAAACATTTTAATAATAAATATTAAATATTAATCAAATTTTTCATATATTTTATTTGAGTTATACACATAATATATACATTCATGTTATAAAATTAATTTATCAATAATAATATTTGTATAAAATAATTCTTTTTATAGAAACCATGTACTTAAAAGAACTAAATTTTAATAATAAATATTAAATGTATCATACTTATTTTATTTAACTTTTTTATTTATTATATATATTAATAATATTTTATTTTTTTATATAATATATAGTGTAATAGAGTGGAGGAGGGCAAGTCCCTGATAATTACAGTATATACCTTAATACAATAGACATGTTAACCTTGAGAATAGTTAATTTATGATTGATATTTATAATTCTTAAGAATATACAAATATGGAGTATTCGTATTCCTATATATAGAAATTAAGTTTAACATATTAAATCTCTCACAAAATTAAGGTTTTCATTTTTTTACATTGATGTGCCAAACATGTTTAAAATAAATGATAAATTTTTTTTTTAAATCATGTGTTAGCCATTCTAAAAAAGAATGCACTAATTTAAATTACAGCTCCTTTTCCCTGGTTTCCTCTGCTGCTGGTCAAAATCAAAAGGCAGAAACATTGAAGCAATTAAGCAAACAAACAAAATAAACGGTCTGAAGGCCTAGAACATCTGAAGCGGTCATGTGCCAACGAGAGACCGTAGACTCGTGGACCCCACCATTCTTCTCCACGTGGATGATTTTCATTGGCTACCTGCACGTGGGACGCCACAGAAAGCAGAATTACGCGTATGTGTCTGGTAATAATAACAACGAAAAGCGTGGCCCACGACACAAAATCTCTATCTCTTCACTTTAATGAGATATTTAAGGATAATAATATTATCATTAATCACACTGGTGGAAATAAATAAATAAATACTAACGGTCACATGATATGAGATTGTTTATTCTCTACTAAGAGTTTTAATTTTAATATTTATTTCTCTGTTAAGGGTGTTAATTTGTAAAGAGTTTTTTAAAATTGTGTTTGATATACAAGCTCAATAAGTTATTTATATATACAAGAAAATAATTAACTACTAACTAATTAATCACATACAAACCATCAAGCAGGTGAATCAACTGATAATTAAGGAGTTGTTCCAACTTAACCAGTGATTTTAAGTTCAAGGTATGCAATTGTGTTAAATATTTGGAGGGAAAATTGTCCATCTGACTCGAACATCATTACCTCCCATAAATGACATACGTGGTTTGTAAAAAAAATCACATATACATACATAATTAATTAGATAACTAACTAATTAACCAAACTAATTAGACTACTAGCCAGTTTGAATAAACATTCAAATGCAGCTTGAACGTAATGTTAAGTGTGTATTTGATTTACTACAAAATCACGTTTCAAACGTGAATTTAAATAAATGTTATTGAAACGTGATTAATAGATAAACCAAACACACTATAAATTTAATTATGTGTGTGGATGTTTTGGGATTCTAGGTTTGAAATGACTATTTATGCAAATTAACACGCGGTACATAATACTAGCATGTTAAGTTTCTATACTATATACTATAGCAGTAAGTCTCTATGATCATGAAATACTAAAAATCTTACATGGATCACAAAAAGGAAAAAGAATACTAACACTTTTTCGCTTTAACCCCAACATTTGGTTTTGGAAATCCATGCAAAAGTGAGATAAATGTAGGGGTTTCATTTCAAAGTTTCATCATCGATCGGTATTACGGACCCGAAGCCTTTTCTGTCACCCCCACCCCCCACGAGGGGATATAAAGAACGCGCAGAAAGTTAAATAAAGCATTAAACAAAACACAAAAGTTAATTAAAGCAAAATAAAGAAACTTTGGAAAATCATATTTTCAATAATTTCTCTAAACATAATTAAATGCATGCCTGATTAGGCAGTGCATTGCCTGATTTTAGGCATAACTTTTCTGCTTAGAATTATTATTATTTTTTATGGCATTTTCTGCTTAGAATTATCAAACTAAAGTAAACAATATGTGATTATTTTAATAATTTGAATTGTAGTTATTATACTGCATGTAGATAATTATAATTAAACAACAAGATTTCATTTATGATTTAAATATATTTATGATCCCTTAAAATATCAGGAATTTTTTTACTTAGTCCTTTTTTTCAAATTAGTCCTCAATAAAAGATTTTTTTATCAAATGGTCCATTTATTTCTTATAACTGTTAAGTGCTTAAATAACCTATAAGAAAACTATTTATTGATAGCTAATTTAAAAATTGTGATATTTTATAGGGGAGTAGTTTAAAAATCATGGTAAAAAGTAGGTAGATGAACTATTTAGTAAAAAAAAATACTAATTGCTAAAAACTGAAAATGTGGATCAAATGAAAAAAGCATGATATTCTGAAGAATATAATTAAAAATATATTTAAATCTTTCATTTACTTTAATGCTGGGGTAGAATACTTTTGGTAGAATTAATTTTAATAGAGTTAATTTACATTTGGGAATGTTACTGTAAAGTACATTTTAAAGAAATATTTTTATTTTAATTATAAATAAAATTATTTTTAAAATGTAAATATTGCTATATTTTTTAAACACTATGTTTAGAATTAATTTTTTCCAGAAAAAGAAAAATACTTTTACTCATCTACAAACTTACTTTTTAAAAAAGTTAAAAAATTCGGTTTATATTACATACAGGCACAATACAAATACTCATGATCCTTAATTTGTATTTCTTTTTAATAATTAAATATTTGAATATAAAAAAACTCAAGAAATGAAGATATACTTGATAGAGATAATTTATTTATACAACAAAAAACATACAACAATTTATACAACACACTTTTTCTCTCAAATATCTTCATCACATCACCCATCACATCTCATATTTCTTCTCTTTTCTCTCTTTTATCTCTGTATCTCTCTTTGTTGTACAAGATATTGTTGTACAAACAACATTTCTCTACTTGATAATCTCATAAACTTCCAAAATTATAAAAATAGAAAAAAAAAGAAAGAAAGGAAAGCTTGGCATCCAAGTAACCCTGGGAATGGTGCAGATTGTTATAATTTATGAGGCATTCAATAAAGGAAAGCTTGGCATCCAAGTAGGCCTTATTTGAGGCATAACTTTTCTCCTCAGAATTATATATATACTATATCAAACTAAAATAATAAACATATATGTAATCACTTTAATTAATAATCTGCGTTAAAGTTATTACATACCGTAGATAATCTCATAAATAAAATATCAAAATTATAAAAATAGAAAAAAGAAATAAAGGAAAGGTATGCATACATTAATTAAAGTGGTGGTGGTCGTAGAGGATAATAAATAATGAAACCGCGGAGAGAGAGACTTTTCTCGTCATGGTGACGAAACCTTGACGCAGTGGGAACACCAATAAATTAAACATAAACTAAAAAAAGAATAAACAAAACCGCGTAGATAGATGAGACTATGAGTCTCATATCATTCAAAAATTAAAAATTAAAAAATTCATTTTTAAATATTACACAAATGTATATTTATATTAGTCCATTTCACAAAAAATATTTTTTTAATAATTTTTTATAAAAGTTTTTCTTTTTTTAGAAAAAAAAGCAATTATGTAAGGCTTTTAATTAATTAAGTATTATACCCAACTTGTACTAAGTCATGGAATTTGTTGATGAAAATTGAAATGTCTATTTTTGTTTCTTAGAACTATGACTAATATAAATTTTTTATTATTATTTGGAAGAGAAAAGAATGATACATATACCTTTCATTAGTTTTTTTTTATATTTTTTAAATTAAATTTCTTATATGAAATATAAAACCTATTTCGTTTTGCACACCTAAGCAAAAGAAAATCTCTCTTTTATTTTCCCTTGTTTGTTACGCGATTCACACCTGCTGTTCACACCACACCCCACCTACATATATATATTCCTCCTTTCTTTTTCTCTCTCATCTTTCAGTTTTCTCTCTCCTCCTCTTCTCCCATCACCACCAAAAACCTCACCTTTTTTTTATCATTCATAGTCTCTTCTTCTTTCCACCTTCTGGATATTGGATTAATTCAAGTCTCTCACTTTCGTTTTGGGTTTTCAATTTCAATGGAGGGTCATCATCTCCATCACCATCAACGGCAACAACAACAACATCATCATCAACAACAACACCATCCTCCTCCT
Source organism: Sesbania bispinosa (assembly GCA_026901365.1). Taxonomy (NCBI): domain Eukaryota; kingdom Viridiplantae; phylum Streptophyta; class Magnoliopsida; order Fabales; family Fabaceae; genus Sesbania; species Sesbania bispinosa. The sequence goes on along the minus strand of QLOH01001117.1, from coordinate 40,767 downwards.
CATAACATCATCACTAACGTGGATGCTTCAGATAGATTCCCTCAATGGAGCATCCAAGAAACAAAAGAGTTTCTCATGATCCGAGCAGAGTTAGATCAAACTTTCATGGAAACCAAAAGGAACAAACAGCTTTGGGAAGTTATCTCCAATAAGATGAAGGAAAAGGGTTATCATAGAAGTGCAGAGCAGTGTAAGTGCAAGTGGAAAAACCTCGTTACTCGCTATAAGGTACTATTTTTATTCATCTATTATCTTATTAAAACAAAAAAAAAAACATCTTTTGTTATTATTGATATTTATATATGTATATCATACATACATACCCTTTTTAAGGGAAGGTAAACTTTTCTCTCTCATCATTAATGAGAATTTTTCATAAAATAAAATAATAGTTCAAAAATTTTATACATTTTCTTAAATATAAATATGAGAATTGTAACAGGATTATCAATGATAATAGAGAATTTCGTGAATTTCGTGGTTAATATAAGAAATTGGTTTTTATGTGTTATGATATTTTTTTAAATAGTAGGAGTTTTTTGTTTTGTTTTTTTATGGTTTTTTATAATATAGTAAATAGTGGTGTTTTTATGTTTTTGAGATTTAAAGGGATGTGAAACGATGGAGCCAGAAGGGGTGAGGCAGCAATTTCCATTTTACAATGAACTTCAAGCGATTTTCACTTCAAGGATGCAGAGAATGTTGTGGGCTGAAGCTGAAGGAGGGTCTAAAAAGAAAGCGGTGCACCTTTCTTCTGAGGATGAAGATGATGGGAATGAAGAGAGTGAAGGAGATCACAACAAGGGTGGTAGTGGTAGTAGTAGGAAGAAGAAGAAGGGTAAGATGGTTAGTGGAGGTAGTAGTAGTGGGGGTGGTAATAGCAATTTGAAGGAGATTCTAGAGGAGTTTATGAGGCAACAAATGCAAATGGAAGCTCAATGGATGGAAGCATATGAGGCAAGGGAGAGTGAGAGGAGGTTGAAGGAGATGGAATGGAGACAAACTATGGAAGCATTAGAGAATGAGAGGATAATGATGGACCAAAGATGGAGAGAAAGGGAAGAACAAAGAAGGATTAGAGAAGAAGCTAGGGCTGATAAGAGAGATGCTCTAATCACAGCTTTGCTTAACAAGCTAAGAAGAGAAGAGATGTAGTTTTTCTTTGGATATAGCTATATATAGCTAGCAAAGCTAACTTTTGTATGTTGTTTCTTCTTCTACTTCATGATGAAGCAAAATGGCTTAATTTAAGAGGTTTGTTCTAAGAACTCTCAAAATTTAGTTATCTTTGGAAATTAAACTAATTAGCTTTTATGGTTCTTGTGGTTAATTATTTATTTTGCCATGTTGTTATTAGTTATGATATCTCATGCATCCTTCTTCTTTAGCCAAAGCAATGATAAAATGAAAAGAAATTAAAATAGCTTCTAGTATATTCTTTAATTTTCTCCCTTTTCTCTTTCTTTTTTTAGTTGTGTGCTTTTTGTCATGCAACTCTGTTATCATTGAGAGAGGACCAATGTTTCATATGCATCCCAAATGCAATATCAATGTTTTCATAGAGATTAGATTTTGGTAGTAGGTGTAGATAGAGATATATATTTATATAAAAAGAGCACAATTCGCATTACCTAACTAACAACCGAAAACAGGTAAAAAAAATGTAAAAAATCCACAATAAACATTGTCCACAAGATGTATATATAGTGTTCATCATAATGTCCATCCATATATGGAGACGCACAATTCCATGTTAATGGGGCATTTGCTAAAATGGCTCACTACACACAAAGTGATGTTACTTTCACTCTTGATTAAAAACAAAAAAGAAAATAGAGGAATTTGTTTTATTTATATATGTGTGTACATGATGCATGCTACTCTTCCATGCTTCATTGCACATGCATATTACAGATATAGCTGAAAGTAGGGTTTTCAATTCATTGTACATAGTTCAAGTTCATTATTAAGGGTGTCGGTGTGCAAATGTAGCTAGCTATGTGTCCCTTTAACGTTGGAAACGACAATAAGGTTTAGATTGAGCTGAGCTCAACAATGAGGAGATGATGATTTATGTGTGTGTATGTGAAATTGGAAAAATATAAAATGAATTAAGTTTTTATATATACTCAACATTTTTATTTATAATATAGTTTCTAAGAACTTGATTATACATATGTACTATTGGTATAGACCCTATAATTAGACACTACAAAGAAAAATAATTAGCTTACCTTCTTCTTTCTATGATTGGTTAAAGGAATTTTTGGTATGTACTGATCAATATTAAATAAAATTATGGTGTATGAAGGATTGGTACCCTTCATACTCCTCTTAATAATATTTTCTTTGTTGTGAAAATAAGAAATAGCTTAACTTTTAGTTGAATCATGACAATAGCTTCAAGTTATGGAATAATTGATGTCAAAGCTTATTAATTTTTATGCCCCCATGAGATTTTTGATGTGTAGCTGATTTCGTGATTGCATGCAAGAGTTCATATTCCAAATGGTTATTGACATTTGACATTGACCTGTGCATGTGTGAGAGAGAGCTAGCTAGCTCATCATTTTGAGAGCTGAAAATTTTTTCTGCCTCAGGTATGAACTTATGACTTTAAAATAGCAATAAATTATTTTAGCCGTGTCTTCTGTAATTCATTGATTTTTTAATTAATAAAATAATTTAAAGATAAGAAACAAAAGAAGAGCACAGAGATCAATTAATGATTGAAAAGTGACTGTTTATGTTAAAAGTAGAAAAGCTAAGCACTGCATGCTCACATTTCATCTTTCAATTTGTGCTCATTGGTATGTGTGGGGTGTGTAGGGTACATGTATACATATGTTTGATATATAATTAGATTTATACTTTTCATAGACAATTTTTTTGTCCAGTTATTTGGAATGCATGATATAACCTAGTGACACATATCTAGTTTTAAAACTTTGGGATATGTATGGTGGTATATTTTTGTTGATTCATTCTTGCTTTGTGGTAAATAAATTAAATATTTATAGAGGAAGTTTGTAAGTATATATCTCTTCAGGTAAAAAAACATGCATCTAAGAGTTAATTAGATGAACTTTTAACGAACAACTTTTTAAGCCCAAAATATTTTTCATATGAATTAGAATGAAATTAGTTATATATAACTATAATTATAGACAAATTGAAAGCTAAGAGCATATATTTTCAATTTGAGCTTGCAAAAGTTCATTTCATAACTTAAGCTGAGATGATATTTTGAGGAATTTCTTAAAGTTGGATGGATTGTTATTTTACCTATACTTAAATAAGTAATGATCATGTGATTACTAATTAAAATATAATAAACAAAATTCAAATATATAATAATCCAAACAAATTAATTAATGTCTTAATTCTCAGATAACCAATATATTAATTGAACACTATTTTTGGGAATATATTAATGTGTTATTATACCTGATATATTATGTATTAACAAACAAGAAAACATTTTAAACAATTTTGTTTTTGTGAAAAATAACTTTTTAAATATATTTCCATGTTATCCATTAAATTATATTTGGTTTTTCTGGTGAAAACTTCAAAGAGAGAATACAAGTCCATTTTATTTAAAGTAAAATAAAAAATATAGTATATATAATCATAACCTTATCTATTCTGAATTTAAAAATAGTTTTCATCAGGTTAAAATTTATTTGTGACAATCTTTCCCATGAACACCAATTTTTTTTAATTCATTTTCATTTTTTTTTTCATATAGACAAACCGACCATTTAGATATGGTAGATAGATCAATTTGCAAGTAATTTATTCATTATTTCAATGTGGACCAGAGTAATTAAAGTTAATCCGGTAACTAATTAAACTTGTGTTTCAACTAATTAATCATGTTTCCCTATTGATCATCATTCCATTCTCTGTTCACAATTAAATTTTTATAAGAAACTACATGTGGAACCTTTCCAAGTTTGTATGCATTTCTAAGAATTGGCGGGTATATATGTTTTTCTATTCTTTCTTGATTTATTATAAAATTGAAGAACATAACAGAAATGGAAAAAAGAGATGAATTTGTCTCTCGTGCATGTCCCATCTAGATCTGCCAATTTGAACTTTGGTTTAGAATTTATGGGATATTCCCCTCCACAACTTTTTGTTAATTAGTTGTTTCCCAATAGTAACTATATATACTTCCCCTTGTAATAAGTAATAAGTAATAAGTAATAATTATATATACTATATAAAGTGGTTTCCCCAAATAAAAGAGTACCTTTCATGCACCAAACGATTTGGGAAATTTTTGGAAAGAACACGGTTCTACTATGAACAATGTGTTGTCTATATAAATTCTTTACATTGTCTGTTCACAAAACAATACCCTTTTTGAGTAATAGCAACTATACATTCAAGTGTAGCTAGTGTGCCTGGCATATTTAATTTTTATGTGACTGTTGAACATTTAATTATTAATTTACTGTTAATTATTTGCTAACATTCGATGGATGAAATGATTATATATAACATTAATTTTAAAATAAATTTGTATTTAAATGTAAATGTATTATTGGTTAAATATTTGACAGCAGATTAATCTCATTTATGTGAGATATGTGATAGTCATGTTATATATATGTATAAACAATTCCCTAATATATGAAAACAGCAATTATACTAATTAGTCTCCCCAATTGAAGTTAATTTGTCAATACTACTCTTTTAATTTGAAAATAATTATTATTTTCCCTTGTATTATATATTACTTTTATTTGGATGGGAATAGCTATATGATCTCAAACCAAAGAGTCGTGGCTCAGTTGACAATGCAGACTGAGATTGTGGGAAGAGTTCCTGTGTTCGATCCCCACTAAACACACTTTTCGGGAGGGGTGAGGAGCTTTAACTACTATCTAAGCCCCGAATAGGATTGCCGCGGGTAATAGGAAATACCTATGGTTTATACAAAAACTACAAAAGTATATTACCTTATTTAGGTTATAATTGTATCTATTTTCCTTACTTTATATATATGATTCAGCACTTTTTCTTCCTGTAAACAATAAAGTAATGGATATACATATATAATTTCCTAAACAAAAATAATGTCAAATTTTCCGCTCTAAATTAAACAACAACAACAGTAAATTCATATATATGTAAAGGCAATCAAATTAAATTGTGTAAGAGCCAATCTAATAAATATCTTTATGCTAAGAAAATAAACTTAATTAAAAAGGTAAATTAATTTCTACAACTAAATTTTTCTAAAAATTATCTCATTTAACTTCTCCATAAACACCTATAAACTAAATCAATATTATGACTTTGTTTTAAAAAAAATAGTGTCCAAAATAAAAAATGAGATGTATTCATTGCTTATGTGGGATCTACTTAATCGGGATTCACCTCATTTTATCTTCTTTTAATTATCTTAGTCTTTATATATATATTCACCTCATTTCCTAATTTCCTTAATTTTAAAGTTACAAGAAAATGACACGTCACATAATACCAGACAATAAGTGTGTTTTATATAATATATTGATATGAGTGTACTCAAACTTTTGCCTAACCTAGATGTTCTTATACAGTTGATTTTAGTTTAGTACTTGCATTATTGCTCACTGAAGCAGTGTTTGGAATTTGGATTGTGTGGTTCTAAAAGAATAATTGGTTTTTATCAATTGTGATTCCATATATGTGAGTGGCGTAGATAATAGATTAGACAAAACGATGTTCGATCTTGGTTCTGTGCTACATGCGCACCGACACAAACACATACCTCCCAACACGCAAAGCAAATTGAACTTAATTACATTTACGACCACACCACACTGGATCATCATAACTTGTGCTATATATGTCTGCAACATGGTGTGCCTAAGAAGCTGTTCCCAGTTCATTTGGTTTTTCCTCTGTCCACGACTTTATTTTCTTTCTTTCTTTTTTTATTATTAATTACCAAAAGCTCAAAGTTCAATTCATCAACCCCAAACGCGTTTCTTCCAGAAAATTAAAAAACACTTACCAATAGTATATATAAATTTATATATCACCGACTATAAGTAAAAAAAGAAAAAAGAAAAGTAAAACTTGTTCTCCTTTGAGATTATTCTTGACTATACATTTTCTTCTTCAGCAATCTTTCAAATAGTCAACCATGTTCAGAGCTAGGTTCAGGAAAATTCTTTAGAGCTTGTTTGGATTGACGTTTGTCAATCTCAAACTCACGTCCCTAAGAGTAAACTCGCGTTTCATATTTTTTATGGTGTTTGACCATCACTGATCAAAACGTACGTTTGAGTTCTAAAACTTTAGTTTGCAAAACGCAAGTTTTTGTAGCTTCTGCGTGTAAAACTTGAGTTTCTTTAATATTTACTTTCTTAAACTCACGTTTGCAGCAAAATATCCAAACATGAAATCATGTTTACTCATACTCAAGTTTATCATAAATCATGTTTACTAAATCCACGTTCATTCAAACTCAAGTTTGCAAACTCTAATCCAAACACACATTTAATTAAACAAATGAAAAAGAAAAAAGCAAAAAGGTTGAGATGAATTCGGTGGTAGATCAGAATCTGACCCACATTTTAATTTTTCTTTTTTTTTTTGCCAATGCTTCTTTTTCTTTTTGATTAAACTATAATTTACTTTTTTAGTAAATTATTTTATGTCTGATTCTCTGACTGTTTGGACTTTGGAGGAACTTAACAGGGCTGACCCTTTCGGTTGAATTTGTCGATCCCACATTAATGTTTAATAGTTTCAGCTTTTTGTTAGGTAATTAACATATGGGGCTCCATGTTTTCCACCATTGTACCAAATGTCTGTTTGCTTTGTCCACAATTGTTGTTATTACCGCAAAAAAATTGAAAACACAAAGTCAATTTAGAGAAGTAGTGGAGCTTGAATATATTATATGAGACAAGAGTTAACTTTCAATTGGAAATTAGTGTTGAAAGATTAGTAAAATTAACAGTTAATAGTTGACAATGTACATAGCTAGCAGCAAGAAGTTTAGATTTTCTTATATTATCTTTTTTTAACATAAAGTTTTAGAGGAAGAAAAGGTGCCTCATTCTAAATTCGGTGTGCTGTAAACCTCAATAATTGTAAATGGAAAAAATTTTCATTGGAAGAGTTAGCCCCACTATGATATGGATATTCTGTCTCGAGCAGTATTGTCTTTTATCAAAAGATACATGTGCCTTAAACCAAAAAGTTCTATTTGTGAGGAATTTTGTGACATATCCAACTATTCGTCAATAAATCAGTACAATTCAAATTTTGTGACGGATTTAGAGAGGGAAAATTTCCTCTCATAAATTTCGTCACAATTTTCCTCCCTAAATTAACAACACTTTAGAGAAGGAAAAATTCATTCTCTATTTAGTGAGGGAATTATAAATACCTCTCTATTTAGTGAGAGATTTAAAATTCCATTGCTAATTAGAGAGAGAATTGAAAATCACTCCCTAATTAAAGATTGATTTTTTTATCACTTACTAATTCTTTAGTTAGTGAGGGAACTTTTCACTCTCTAACTAGAGAGTTATAAGGGATTACAAATCCATTTTGTATTAATGAGCGAATTATATATCTCTATCTATTTAGTGAGGCATTTAAAATTCCCTCGCTAATTAGAGAAGGAATTGAAAATCTCTCTTAATTGAGGATGGATTTCTAATCACTTATTAATTAATTCTCTAGTTAGTGAGTGAACTTTTCACTCTCTATTAGGGAGGGATTTTTCCCTCTCTAACTAGAGAGTTATAGGGGATTACAAATCTATTTTGTATTAGTGAGGGAATTATTTTTTTATTATATTTTTTGTATTAGTGAGGGAATTATAAATCTCTCTCCCTCGCTAATTAGAGAAGAAATTGAAAATCCCTCCATAATTAAATATGAATTTCTAATCCCTTATTAATTCTCTACTTAGTGAGGTAACTTTTTCCTCTCTAATGACAAATCCATTTTGAAGGCTTAAGTATGGTTTTTTTTTTATAAAATAGAAGACATTTTATGTAGGTTTTGAAAATAAAAATAGTTATATAAAAAATAAAAAGCTAAAAAATGCAAAATAAAGTGAAAGGAAATTTAGAATGATTTTAAATAATTTTAAAATAGAAATTTAGAAGTTGAATTCTGCAACATCCCGGAAAATTGAGACCTAGGAAATGTAAAAGAAAACCTTAGGTGGTGAACCAAACAGTGAGGGAAGTTAAAAGTAGGTTAAGAAACCAAAGGTTAAGAGTGTAAAAGAAGGACCAAGAGTTAAGCCAATCAACTGTAGATCGAACGTAGAAGGAATCACACTCACAGTCAGAGGGAATATAGTGGTTAAGGGTAAAGAAATGAGGTTGGGTATAGAAGAATTAAGTTGAAAGGAAGGGTTAAGGAGAAGAGCTACACCGAGATCTTAGCCATTAAGTGTGGTAGAATAAGCTTTGTGGTCAAGGGAAATGATTTATCAAGAATTAGAGTGGGGAAGAGTTTTGGATGAGAAAAACTAAATTAGAAGAAGGTTATCGTGGAGAGGAACTAGGTTTTGAAAAGGAGAGTTTTGAGTTGGAATCAAAGAACGACAAAGACCTAGGTTGTTGCTTAATTTTAGGTTTCAAGCCTATGACCTAGGTACACTAATTTGAAAATATCTAGAGTTTTAGGTGTCCAATTGAAGTGATTCCACTTGGGTTAGAAAGTTACGATTCGGGGCTTCAATTTGATATGCTATATGATAGTATTCCGAGCTCGTTTTCACCCCAAACAGACACATTCTTGCTCAGGAGAGAAAGCTGTTGAGAAACAACAGAATTTCAATTCCTCTCTATTTTCAGCGCTCCAAGCTGCGCTGAGCGCAACTGAAGTGCAGAAAACAGAGAGTTTTATGGGGAAGCTGTGCTTCAGCTACGTTGAGCGCAGCAGCTCGTCTGTTACTCTAAAACATCAAAAAACTGAGTTCTTCTTTCATTTTTCATTTTCCCTTTCCCCTAGAGTGAGACATCGAGTTTTTAGAGCACTACTACAAAAATAGCATTCTACGACGGCCATTCCACGACGATTGTTTGGGAACCGTCGTGAAAAGTGACGCGGTGGCATTTTTGAAATTATCTGCGTAACAAACAACGACGGTTGTAAAGGAACCGTCGTGGAAAGTACCAACAACGACGGTTCCAAGACAACCATCGTTGAAATGTCCAGGAAAATTTTTAAAAAAAAGAAAAAAATGAAGGTTTCCACGACGGTTCGAATACGTCCGTCGTAGTAAGTGTAAAAGAAAAAGTCTAGGATTGTGCAGGAAGTAAAAAAGTGGGGTGTGGATAGCAAAAACGGAAGGTAAAACTACAACGGTTCTGCGGATAACCGTCGTAATTACTATGTGCAAAAACTGGAAGGGGTGTGTGAAGCAAACAATGTGGTGCAGGTAGGAATAGTTTAAAAAACTATGACGGGTATAGTGAGAACCGTCGTGATTGCTCTAATTTAGGAAAACCCTAGTTCTCATTCTCCATTCAGTGTCGTCCCCTTCTCTCTCACTAAACCCTCTCTCTCCCGTCCTCCTCTCTCTCTCACTAAACCCCCTCCTCTCTCACCGTTCGTGTTCCTCCCTCTCTCTGTTAGTGCCGCTACCAAGAAAATCAGTCACATTCACTCACTTTGGGTTAGGGTTCAAATGGGGAAATGAGAGAGACGGGGAAGAAGGAGAAGCAGCGGCACAGGTAGAGGAGCATCTACCTCCTGTGCGGTGGACCAGCGACGGGTGTCACCGGTGTTATGGGAAAGGAAGGCCGCGAACCGCGGCGGTGTAGTGGGTCGGGAGCAACGAGACGGACGCGACAGAAACGGAGGAGAGCCATGGAAGCTCCGCACGGTGCAGTGGGCGGTGTGAAACGGTAGTTTCGTGGCTGAGACTTGGACAGCCATGGCGGCCCTGGATGATTCTTACCGGCGCTATAGGGAAGTTGACGACGGCTGGAGGTACTCTCTGTCCCTCTCCGAGGCTGCTGTCTTTGTTATTTTTATCTTCTTTTTCTAAAAAACGATGATCCATTGGCCTCTCTGTTGTGATTTTTGTTCCCCTTTTCACTCTGTTTGTGTCTCTCCCAAATTTAATTTTCATAACCAGGAGATAAAAAAAGGTAAGAGTAATTACATTATAGCCATGAATACAAGCAATAGAAGGGACACTCCATCATAGGTTCCTTTATGCAATTTTGCTTAATGCTATGAGATTGAAGCTGAGTTTGGCTTAACATCCTCAATGCTTTACTCTCCCCATTAAACATTGATGAGATGTACTGGAATATCTCTCCAAGGTTATTGATGAGATGCAGCGCAGAATAAGTATCTTGTTTGCTAACTTCAGACAGGCAAAAGTGGATATTAACATCAATGGTTAGTAATATTCCATTCCATATATTTACAGACACACATTACTGCTTCCTTGTAGACATATTGTAAATAAATTGACCATTGTAGACACATAATTGTTGTTTATATGTTATAATATATTATATATAGTATGGTGTGTAATTTTTATGATCAGTTTGGGGAGATTCTCATTCTTGGGTGTCTAATCTATCTCTATCCTGGTAATAAACCATTTGCAGGTGGACATATGGTGTGTATAAAACATTATCCTACATTCTGAATGTGTATTCTTAAGCAACTATATCAGCCATTAAACATCCTTGTCCAAAATCAATGGTGAGAGTGCAGTTTCTCAGCATCCACAAAATAAAAGAAATTTTGTCACTGCAGGGAGTATATGCATTTGTTTTTCTTTCATAGTATAGAAGAATATTTACAACCTTGGTCAATTTCTAATTTTGTTAGCTTCTTTATAATGAATATTTATGCATATATGAAACTTTCCTCTTGAAATCTCTAATTAGTCCCTTAGTTGCTTAAAAACTATCTGAACTACTATGTGAAGTGTTTTTTTTTTGTTATTTTAACATGTTCTTCTTAGTCCACGTTGATTGCTTTTGCCTCTTATTGTTTTAATGTTAAATACAATTTTGGGTCCAATTGCACCTTTTAATTATTCCTCTTAGCAAGTTGAATAGGAAGTTGCACACTTAAAAATTGCTTCAAATCTTGCATTGTTAATGGCATAGAATAAAAAAGGATTTTGGAAATGCCTTAAAACAATAAGAGTCAGTTGAATTCCTTAAAACTTCTACCTCAAAGAAAATAGGTTGTGAGAGGGGATAATTACTACCATGTGATGCAGGAAATGCCTTAAAAATTCTATTTCATATTGCTTGTCTGCAATAAGGATTTCATGTTTGTTAGTTGTGAAATTTGGGTCTTGCCTGCAGACTGGCTGATCTATGATTAAATTTGAAACTGATTTTTAGGTGACCCTTTATTACTGATTTTTAGTTTACACTTGGTATATTGTTCATTACATTGTGTTATTGTGTTTTTAGGATGTACAATGATATGCCCCTGACCTTATTAGAAAGTTTTTTGAGTTATAATAATATACATTGTTTTGGTAGATTTTGGGACTCTGTATGAGATCGAGTGTGAGAGTGTTGATCCTGAAGGAGCTAAACGCCTCCTTGAGGACCTCTTGAAGGAGAATGGAATAGATTATTCATACTCTCTGGCCTCCAAATTTGCAATTTTTCGATCTGGGAAGCTGCCATAGTGAGTCAAGTTTCTATCTTTTTCAATTCAGCTAGATTTCTAGTTGATCTTTTTATATATTTATCTTGTGCTGTTGTTTTGCTGTGGTTCGGATGCTTTTTATATTCTAAATAATTAAGAGATTTATCTCAAAGATCATAACTCATTGCTATGTGCTAAGGAAATTTTCAAGTATCTCATCAGTTTATGGTTTGTGTCATGGCAATAGAGTATTACAGGCTACAGCTAATGTATCCTATAAGTTGCCTTTGACTTCTCCCTATAACTATTGTATTTTGGTGGATTCCAGCAACCTTTTGGTCTAAATCTAATGGTCACCTTCACTTGTAGTAACACTAACAATGAGTCACCTTCACTTGTAGTAACACTAACAATGAGGCAGGCTGATATAGAAATAGAGTGTTCAATATAATGACTACATCTGTGTGTGTGAGAAAGAGATGTCATAAGTTATGCTCTTGTAGTAAACAATGTAAGAATATAAGATTCTTGCACTTATCGTTTTGTTGTTAGTATTTCTTTTGTTTAATATGTTTGATTTATCATTTCTATTGGTCATTGACATTATTGGGATCTAACAAAAACCAAAAGTCAATAATATATTTTGATCAAGGATTTTTTTTAATGGCTTTTCCTATAGATTTTCCCAGTAATTCCTTTTACCATTTTTCATTGAATCCACTATTTCTCACTAAAGCCTCTTTTGGTCATTCCCTCACCTTAGGCAAGTTTCCATCATCTTCTCCTAAATGGTAGCTACTCCTTTCACAATTTCTTAGTATGGCTTGTGAGCTTGAACCTTTTGTAGTTTTGCATGTCTCTTTTCTTTGTACTCCTCCACTCTGTAAAACGGTTTATTAGACCTTGTTATATTTTTGGAGAAATGTCCAAGTTGAAACTTTTTTCCCTAAACATTTCACTACCAAAACAATGTATATTAAAACTTCTACCCAAGCGATCCTATATTAGAAAGTTTTTTGAGTTATAATTTTGTAAGGTAACTTATTGAAATTTTAATTTTATATGTGGATTAGCTAGCTACCGGTTTTTGTTTCCATTAAGTTTCTCTCTACTTGATCATAATGGCAACTGGCAAGTCACCAGTTCATACATTCTGAATGGCTCTCAGCATGTTGTGATGAAATTATAACTCTACATAAAAGCATTTAAAAGATTAAAAATCAGGAAAGCTTTAGTGCTTTTTACTAGCTTTATTTAATTGCAAAATAGCTGAGTACATTGACATTGAGAAGTATATTTCAAATGTTTTCTCTTATATCAGCCACTTTATTTGTTTATTCTGTTAGCTAATCCTTTATGGAATATTTATCTATCACATACTGTTGATTGGCTCAGATAGCATTGGATATTGGAATCTTTTCCTTTCCTTAGGAATTATAAACTTTGTACCTCAAAACAAATTTTGATACTCAATTTTTTATAGTCATCTTTTCTTGGTATACAAAGGTAGTGCAGGGATTGTGGAAAACAAGTGTATCTGGGTAAGTATTAAGATAAGAAAAATTGTATGTGTGGTAGTTATTTGTTTTCCTTATATGAGTGGCTAAAACAATTGGTTTCGTGTTGAATAATAATATATTGTGATGATTATAATTGATAGATAGGTTATAATTGATATTGTTACTAATATATATATTCCGTAAAAATGGTTACTAATATATATATTAGTAAATAAAATCAATAACGTTTACTTTTGTTTACTATATATATATATATTCATTCTACATATTACTTGTTATTATTTAAAATATTATTTCATGTTATCATTATCAAGGATATGGCTGAGGTAGCACAGGAGTACGGGAGGAGAGTTATTGAATTTGAAAGAATTTTCAATGGCTACAGATTAACAACGGAAAATGTCGTAGCTAACTAAAAATGTCCTATGGGGTGGAGGGTTTTCCACGACGGTTATGGTCACAACCGTCATGGAAAATAAGACATTTCACGACGGTTGAAAGGAAAACCGTCGTGGTTTCTCTACTTTCCATGACGATTTTCCTTGCAACCGTCGTGAAATGCCATACTTTCCACGACGGTTACCAGCTTAACCGTCGTGGTTTCTCTTTTTCTACGACGGTCCTCACGCGTCGTCAAAATTCAAATTTTCAACGACGCCTGATTCTACGACGGTTGTACAACCATCGTAATAGGCCATTTTTAACCGTCGTAGAAGGCCCTTTTTGCACTAGTGGAGAGAGAGAGAGGGAGCTAGGGCTTGCATTTAGTGAAGAAGAAGAAGATTTTCCTCTACCCCAAGGTCTTTCACCTCCATCTCTTCCCTTCAATCTCTCTTTGGGTACTTCTAGAGGTGAGTTTGGTTCCCAACTCACTCCCCCTTGATGTATGAAATTCATTGCATGTCCCCTCCTCCATTCTTCCTCTTCCTTGTGCATGTCTATGGTTGAATTGATAAAGAGTTTTGTTTATTGTGGGTTAATCCCTCTCTTATGCTCAAACCCTAGGAGTAGAAGACTTGGGGTTAGGGAAAATTGTCTATGCGTGTGGTTTTGTGAATCTGTATTGATATATGTTGAATTATTATGATGAATTGCTGAATTGTGCATAGATTATTGAAATATGTTTTGAGGAAAAATGGAATTTTATAGTAATTCATATCTCAATTTTCATATGAATGGATATACTGAATTGTCAATTGTGCAAAAGAGGGGACTCCGGTCCAAAAATGGGACTCCGGTCAAAAGAGGGGGCTTAATGCCAAAAAATACCTAAGAATATGAAATTATGAATGTGTATGTGTGCTTAATTAAAACAGGAGGTTAAGTACCCACAAGGGAGACATTCTTTGTATGGTTTTGAGCTCAATTCCAGGTAGGAGGTATAAGTGAAAAGACCCCACAGGTGTTGGGTAATACACCAGAGGTTATTTGTGAATGTTAATATTAATCTTAATCATGCTTGAAAGTTGTAATTGTTATATGAACTTATGAATGTTATAATGCTTGCTTTGTTGTTTGTACACTCACACCTGTGCACAGCCTTACTCACTGAGATTTATTCTCACCACACGATATGTGGACTTATTTAGTTGTGCAGGGGCACCCAGTAAGGCAATTGAAGGACTTATAGTTGAAGATTTTTGTAGAATCTTATTACTTTTGTTTTGTAATTAGAATTGACTAGAGTATTACATTTTGGTTGTATGTGTATATGAACATGTTGTGTGACACCCTTCTACCCCCAACTCTTATATAAAAACGTAGCGGAAAACTTTCGAAAATAACAAGATCACAATGGGTAAAAAGGTTCACATAACTCCTTTATTAAAAACCTCATTAGTTCGAGAACAACTTAATTAAAAAGAAATAAGATTCAAATGTAATCAATTACTCATGCAGCGAAAACTCAAAGAAATAGAAAATACTAAACATCCTTCTTGCCGTGCAAGGCATCCAAAACGGTTTATAAAAAATCTTCCTAACTAAGAACATAAAACAACACCCCGATAATATGCCCTGATGTCACATGTACCAGAGCAACACTCCCGTTAATCAAAACTCGACACCAAAAGTGTCATCATCATCACCTGAAACAACAACAGTAACAGTGAGGAAAGAGCTCTAACTCATACATACACATAGGAGGCTACCCTATCCTCACCACACATAGCAAAACAACATACAATCATTCGTCAACCAACACATAACATCCCAACATCAATTCACAACCTCATCATAAGCGTCTTATATTCATGCAACATTAACAATTCCCCGAACTACACTCATCTCTCTCTAGGCTCATGTAATCGAGTACAACAACATAACTCACCACAATTATATGCAACATGTATTTATTCATCATTAGCAACTCCCCGAATTACACTCGCCTCTCTCTAGACTCATGCAACCGAGTACAACAACTCCCCAATTACACTCACCTCTCTCTAGGCTCATGCAATCGAGTACAACAACTCCCCAATTACACTCACCTCTCTCTAGGCTCATGCAATCGAGTACAATAACTCCCCAATTACACTCGCCTCTCTCTAGGGTCATGCAACCGAGTACAGCAACTCCCCAATTACATTCGCCTCTCTCTAGGCTCATGCAACCGAGTACAACAACTCCCCAATTACACTCGCCTCTCTCTAGGCTCCTGCAATCGAGTACAACAACTCCCCAATTACACTCCCCTCTCTCTAGGCTCATGCAATCGAGTACAACAACTCCCCAATTACACTCGCCTCTCTCTAGGCTCATGCAATCGAGTACAATAACTCCCCGAGTTACACTCGCCCCTCTCTAGGCTCGTGTATCCCGAGTACCACAATTCATATGCACAATGCATGAACAACATCATAAAATTCAACATACTATCCTCAACAATATAACATTTTCATCAACAATATTAATCCTCAACATTATTATCATCATCTATCATCCATATCATACATCATCATTAACAACATTAATCATCCACATTATTATCCTCATATTAATCGTCTATCATCAAAGATACACCCATATCATCATTGTCATACAAAAAGTAAGGTATAACAACCATCATTAATCATTAAGATCACTAAAGTTACTCTGGTAATAAATTACACAGCACCTGTAATCGATTACCTACAAACAACGTCTCTGGTAATTGATTACAACACCCTTGTAATCGATTACCTGCAAGCAAACACACTGGTAATCGATTACCTGCAACCAATCTCTCTGGTAATCGATTACCACAACTCTGTAATCGATTACCAACACACAAACAGCACTTCTGGGTTGCCCAAAACACACTGGTAATCGATTACCACTACTGGTAATCGATTACTCGCGACGCAGATCACAAATCTTGCGATCTCCACCAATCTTAAACCACTCAATTCAATCTCTAATCAATCCTTTTCATCAAAACATCATTTATATACACTTATATTCATCAAAACTCAGTAAAACACCAATTATTTCACAGAATCCATCATAAATCACCAAAGCCCCAAATCATCAAACCCTATATTCACCCTCTTTCATCATTATCAATATCCTCTTTGATTTCACCCAAGAATTCATCCAGAATCATCAAATTAATCATCCATTAACAGTTATCAACATCCATTCTCAACAGATACATACATTCAATTGAAATTAGAACCTTAGATGGGTCTTATGGTTGCCCACCACTACCCAACAACTCCCTACATGCACATACAAGGAACACTCTTTTCCCTCTGTTACCTGGGAGTGAAGATCAACTGCAACAGTTCTTGGTGCTTGGTTACTCGGTAGCAACTTCCTCTTGAGATGTGGTTTTTCCCCTCCTTGGTTCTTCGCTCTCTGACGATAATACAAATAAGGATTAGGGTGATCTATTAACCCCTCCTTACTAAAAAGTCTAATTGGGCTTGGGCCCATCCTCAACCCCTTATCTTCTTTTAAATTTTAAACTATCATTATGGGTTAAAACTAATAATACTATTAATCCTATTATTTATTCACCTATTTAATTAATTATTTCCTCTACTCATTTATTTAATTTAATTAATATTTATCCTAATAAAATTTAGGATGTTACATGTTGAGTAGGATACTTTCTGGTTGTATATAACTTTAGCTGGAAATGTATTTAGCCTTTGTTGGCATACTTCGGTTTTGTAGTTAGTGTCTTCTTGCGAGTAGTGCTTTTAGTTGTAAATATAATCATATTGGAGTGCTAAGTATTAAAATTATAATTCAAATGATTTTTCATGTAATAGAGTTAGGATTGTAGTTTGGCCATGGAGGCTTAGATAGGGATTTCCATTGTATTTTACATTTATCAACTGTATTGGTAATTTTCTGGTTTTCAGGTTAAATTAGAATTTGGTAAAAACCCCATTTACAGGGGAGACTCTGTCGTATTATCGGTGGGAGATGTAAGTTATTCCTTAAATTGATTTTTGTATGACCATGTGTAAACTTAAGCAAACGTTGGAATTACCTAAGTAATTGTTTGTAATGGTTTGACGATATCGACAAAGTAGCGAATAATTTCGAAAATTTGGAATAGTGCCTCCAACAAGCATTATTCTTGGATTTGAAAATTAGGATGTTACAGATTCACTTTTACCTTATTGATTCATTCTATTTTCTTCTCCCATAAGTCCTTCTAGATAAATGTATCCAAACTGACCTGAAGTTAGAAATCATTCACCCTTCTTAGACAAGACTTCTTTTACAAGACTTATAATAGAATCTTCCATTTGTTCTATCTTAGAAAGGACTTGCTAGTTGAATAATTCATTGTCTTGTCAAAGTTGATTTGTGGCTTTAACAAATTGATCTTGTATCCTTATTAACTGACGGTGCAATTTCTCGTAATGTCTAATTTAATCTATAACTCTTCTTCTCTCAGCATCTCTTGGATCTTTTTTAGACTATTGAAAAATTGTAGTGATCAATTTACTTCTGATTATAATGGAAGTAATGCATGGATCAATGCCTAAATCTTCAACAAAAAAGGAATATGAAATCTTTCTAAACCTTGTAGATACTCTCTACTTTGAACCGGTAGTTAAACCTTATAAAGGAGTTGTTTGTGGTGATAAAAGTTAATCACAAAAAATTACTTTTACTCACTTTGATTCTAAGAACAATCTGGGGATTAGAATCAGATCCTCTTACGGGTCTCTTTTAAAAAGTAGGTTTATAGTGTTCTAATTTGCAGAATTTGTAAAAGACTTGATTTTTTTCCAGAATTCAAACAAATTGATTCAGAATTTCATCAATTAAACTTATTTGAACCAAAAGAACTTGTTTCTCAAAAGGGTAGAACAAATTGATTCAGAATTTCACCAATTGAAGTTCTAAGTTAAAGTTTTGAAATCAAAGAAGAATTTTAAAGAAAATAAGAACAGAAAGTTTAAAAGAAAGAAAGAAAAATGCGCTGAATGTAAATTTGCAGAATGAAATAAAGAACAAAAAATAAAGAACAGATTTGTAAAGACAATTACATTAATGAAAATGGATGGGATCATCACATACTGTTACTCCTTGTAACCTGTGTAGTCGCTGCAGATTGGACGTTTAGGTGTTTCAGAGTTTTAAGTGTAATGATTTGCCAACCCTTATTACAAAGAAAGTTCACCTATTTATAGTTTTTCATTCTAACGGCTAACTATTGTACAATTGACACATCATCTATTCCTATGTGTTGGCAGCATGCATGTCTTCCACGTTTTCTGCTAACCAGAAAACTGCTTTTTATCCTTGCACTTTTCAAAGTACTTCTATTGGGATGTTGTCATCTGTCCTTGATCAGCAAACTTCTGTAACTTTTATTAACTGCTTTTCTTGTCTCTTCTGTTTGCTCGAACAGATCACTTCTTGATTCAAAAATCTCTCAAGTCTTCAGGCATCTTGTTTTCAATTTTCTGCTTTCTGCCAATTCGAAATCTTGCTCTTTGATTTCACGAAATCTTCTTTCTGGAATTCTAACTTCATGTACTCGAAAATTTCTTCATCTTTGATACTTACCTTTTTCTGTTGATACTTGGGTCCGGTAAGCATTTCCTGATTTTGAGATCCGATTGCCTTCTTTTGTATGCCACGTGTCAATCTCTATTTGGCTGAATCAAGGGCATGAAGACCACCGGCCACCGTCCATTCAACTTTATTAATGAGGGTTCTTCTCATTGGACATTTGAAGAGACTTGTAACATCCCAAAACTAGGACCTAGGAACTGTAGTGGAGGCTTAGGTTGTGAGTTCAGCCAAGGATCAAAGAATTGGGAACGACATGGGAAATTGGAGATTAGGATGTAGATTCATATAGGAAATTAGAGATTTAATATGATAATGGATACATAAACTAATAGGGTTTCGATGTGAGAGGTTCTGGAGGATTAACCAAGCGTCAGATCAAATAACCATAGGACGGACTTAGAAGGGGCCACAACCTAAGTCGAAAAGGAATATAGTGTGTAAAGGTGAGGAAACGAGGTTAAGGAAGGACGATTAGTGTAACAGTATGTCTAAGGCTTAGGAATGGGTGGAAAGGAGAGGAAGAGTGGAAATTTAGAATTCAGGAATCAGACCTCTCGCTCAAGCGAGGCAGACTCGCTTGAGCGAGTTATGCAGAGAAATCTTGTATAAGTTTTTGCTGTCATACTCGCTAAAGCGAGATTTGTCCAGAGAGCATGCATTTCAGGGCACGACAGGCTCACTTAAGCGAGAATATCTCGCTTATGCGAGAAATCACTTTTAAGAGTTATAAACCACGATTAGGGATCATTTTCTCTCGTTCTTTCCTCTTCCCTTTTCACCTTATAGAGAGAGAGACCCTTAGAGAGAGGAGTGAGCTTAGGAGCTTAGAGGAGGAAGAAGACGAGGATCAAGGAGCTTGGTTGGAGCCCCTAATCACTTGAAAGGCTAGGGATCATCACTCTTCATCTCTCCACCATCCCTATTTCTACTCTAAGGTGAGTGTGGTTCACTCACTTGCTTATTTGTCATGTAAGTTCCCTTGTATGACCCCTATTCTACCTTCCCTTGCTTGCATTCATGGTTATTGTTGATTAGAGGAAGCTAGGGCTGTTGATTTTAATGTATTATTTTGTAATGCAAACCCTAGGTTAGAGGAAATTGGGGGTTTGCATGAGAATGAAGGTTTGAGATGTAATTATGCATATAATTGCTTATGTTTATATACTCCATTATGCTTGTCATGTTCATGAAAAATGTCTTGCTCTTTGACCTCATGAAAATGATAAAGAAAGGTTTTGGTAATGGTTAAGGTCTCTTGGCCTTGGAAATGGTTTAGGCAAGGTCTTCCGGTCTTCAGGGACAACGATTCCTATTAGTCTGAGCTCAGTCTAGCCTAGGAAAAGGAAAGGAAACCCTTGGTATGGGGTCATGCATTTGAGGAATTTATTGTATTATCTATGTGTGGCATGATCATGATTAAGAAAGTTATTAGTTGGTCCATTGTTGCATGGACATGTTCATGATTCCCTATGATTATCACTCCACTTATGATTGCCATTGAATGATTGATGTTACATGTCTTGTACTTTCATTCTGAGTGTTTTGTGAACTGTTCATCTTTGCTATATTGTTGTTTGCCATGTGTTTTGCCTCCCCACACATGCACACACTATTATCACGCTCACTGGGACGTAGTCTCACCCCACGTTACGGGGACTCACTTTCAGTTGTGCATATTAGGGTTTCTTAGCGTCGGATGAAGAGTCAGCGTCCTGTGGCGGTCACTCCTGCCCCTCAGCTGCCAGATAGATGTAGGACATTTAGTGTCCAATGTTATTAACGTATTGATAAGGTTTATGTTTGTAAATGTAATGTATTGTATTGAATAGTTGTGAAATTGATGAGAATGTATCATTTTGGCCATGGAGGCCCTTTTATTGTAGAAATAGATTAGTTATGGTATAATATAAACTGTACTGGTGTTTTCTGATTTTCAGGTGAAGCCGAGAATTGGGAAACGCCCAGTTTTCAGGGGAAACTCTGTCGGATTTCCGGTAGGAGTTTTGGGGAACCATGACACTCCCTGTCTAGGTTCATTTCCCTTAAATTCGAATATAATGTTTCATGTTGTTTTGTAGAGAATTGTAGTGAAGGCTTAAGTAAGTGTTGGATTACCTAAGCGATTGTATGATTTGTTCACCGATATAAAAAATGGCGCGAAATAATTTCAGGAAATTCGGGAATAGTGTTTCCAACGGACATTATTCTTGGATTCAGAAATTAGGACGTTACAAGACTCATTTATGACTCTTCACTCTCTTTGCTCCTATAAATAGGAGTTTCATTTAGACTTTTCTTTCATACCTTCTCATTCTTCTTTTTCTCTTTTCTTAACTCCTTCGAAGAATATGAAGAAGTTTATTTCTTTGGCTACTGCGTACAACCCAATCTGGAATGATTTCATTTTTGATGGGGTTAACGAAGTGGCCAAAGCTATAGACTTTTTCAACCTTTCTTTTTGAAGGTTTTCTTCTGGGTTGAACGTAGTAGCCAATTAAAGGTTCATTTATATAATAAATGAATCTTTTATTACTTTCCCAGGCTGACCTTCATTTCTACCCCAAGCACCAAGGTGGTTCAACCAATTCGAGAAGATATCCTTTTTGCCTTGGCTCAATCAAAGCTTGTGGGGGAGGAAGAAGAGGAAGAGGTCTGATAGGTATGAGTCAAGTACTACTCCTAGTTTAGGATAGTTTCCTTTCTAATGTATAGAGAACATAGGATAGTTTCCTTTCTAAGATGTATTTCCAATGTATTCTAACTTGTGTAATTCAAATTTGAATTATGAATAAAAGAACTATCTTTTACTTTTCTGAGTACCAGAAATACCATATTCTCGAATTCACCTTTGTCTTCTTTTCGAATTTCTAAAGTTCTCTTTATATTAATTTCAACCAAGAACTTTCTAAGTCATCAAACTCATTAACAAAACTCGAAAAGTTAATCTTTAATGTTTTCTTTGAATCTGAAATGTAAAAAACTTACAGATTTAGGAATTTCGAAATACTAGAAATTCGAATCCCAACGGGAGTAGAGAGAGATAAGTCCCTTGTGCTTAGCAATTTCTACCTTTTCTTTAGCAAATAAACCAGAAAAGGTTCATTGTTTATCTTTCTTTGTAAAATAACTCTTTCACCATAATTTAATATAAGTCCCGTTGAGCTCATCCTTCTTCTACATTGAATTTCACTATTTCTTTGTCATTGGCTTAAAGGGACCTTTAACATAAACAATATAAGACTTTTTCGACTTTAGGGTGTCTTCATCAGGAAATGGAAAAGAGGGACCATTCTACTGAGTTCCACCAACACCTTGGTAGCCTTCATGATGATTGGGGTGTTAGGTAGACTAAGAAGTTTGGTGCAACTTCTTCTTCCATAGTCAATAGTTTCGTCAACCTCCCATCTGAGCATTTTGGAGAACTCCAAGTCTCTAGGGTATAAGAACTTCTTCAAGAATTCAGAAACTAGAAATGTAGAATTGAAGTGTTATGGCATCAAGAATCTATTTCATATTCTGACTTGGCGATCAGTAGTCAACGAGCCACCTATGAAACCATCATCAACCTGAAACTTCTTTTCTTCTTCCCTTCATCTTCTATTTATTTTCCAATCTTCTTTTCTTCCTTATGTTTCTTCCATTTCATCAAAACAACAAGACTTGATTGTAACGTCCTAATTTCTTAATTCGGGAATAATGTCTGTTGGAAGCACTATCTTCAAACTCGTGAAATTATTTCGCGCATTAATGATATCCACATACAATGCAATACAAGCCTTAGGTAATCCAACAGTTACTTAAGCGGAACATCCAATAAGTCGATATCCATAAATATACATATACTGTTGCCAACAAGGGCTCATAATACAATGTTAAATAAATAGGCACAATGAGATATAACCATACATATGTCCTAAAACATAAATCATATCTCTAAGGCTCCATATGTACAATTTTTATCCAATTAAAATAATAATGTATATGCCTATACAAAAGAGTATACAAAAAATAAGGGGGTTGGGCCACCAAGAGACCCAATCAAAAGCTCTAATCCACCGATCAAGCATCCGAACGGGGACCCTACACATCTGAATATAGTTCCCACATCATGGGGTGAGACTAACGTCCCAGTGAGCATGATAAAAGCATGCAGTGTAGGTAGTCAGTCAAATGAAATGCAACAAACAAACATCATACTTAATTTCACCAAGAGTACAAATACATGAAAACAAGTAAAACATGACTGCGATGTGTTTTTACCCGACACCCGGGGTCTTTTCTCTAGCTATGACTGTGATTGAGCGCTCAACCATGTGACCAAGGACCGTCATCCAGGGCCACCTATGATTAATTTTTATTATCAATCAATGAATAATGCTTGTTTTTCTTTTTAGCTTGAGGACCCCCATGTTCGTCTTGGCCGAGAGGTCGATGTGGGTACCTCGTTCTTTCTTATACATGATTGCCTGAAGGCCTATGATGGTCCGAAGACCCTATGATGGTCCGGACACCCTGTGATAAATATATATTTTCTTCGCCAATGGCCCTTGGATGCTTACAATACATACTTGTTTATGAACATGAATGGCATGGTAAGCCCCAATGACAATTCATAGAGTCAGCTACATCAAGACCTAGGCATAATCTAGGGTTTGGGAACATTGACACATATCATTCAAGTAGATATTACAATCCATAAAATCAATGAATAACACTCATAAACAAGGTAAGTAAGCGTGGATAGAAAGAAATAGGGAAGATACAAGAGACCAAACAAAATGATAGTGAGTGGGTAACCACACTCACCCAAGAGTAGGAAGAATGAAGGTGATGAAGGGGTTGGGAGTGATGATTCCAAGCTCTAGTAGAGGGGTGAGACTCCAATCCAAGCTCTTTGTGCTATTCTCTTCTTCAATCTCTCTCTAGGTTTTATCTCTCTAAGAAAGGGAAGAAGACAATAAATGAGAAGCCCTAACTTGAATCAACATTAACACTATATGTTTAGTTGTGGAAGGAAAATGAGAGGAAAGAAAGTGAAAGAAAAGAAAAGAAAAAGAGTGGAAAGTGGGATGATTTTTTTAGTTGTTTAGAATGAAAGAAAATGGAAGGAAAGAATGGGAGGAAAGAAAAAGATATATTTATGAAAAGACATAATTACCCCAATTTAAAATAATTAGTAAATAAAATTACTATTTTACCTTTTAAGTATATTTTTTATTGACTGAAAAATGTAATACTATTAGATTAGCTTATATATTTTATAGTTTATGTATTATTGTAAAATTGGCAAAAAGTAATAGCCACAGATGGTATAAAATTGACTCTAGTCATGATGAGACTTACGAGAATTCATGAGTTTCAAATATATTATAATTGGAAAGCAATATAAGTAAAATAAAAATATAAAATGAAGGGCTACTTTGACATTTTACCATTAATTCAGACCTCCAAGCGTGTTTTCCGTGCAGGAAGGAGAGAAAAGTTTTAAAGGTTGGACCCACTAATTTTTTTCTTTCCACCTTAATTTTATGTTAAACCAAACTGTGGAAAAGTGAGTTTTCCTCACAAAATCTCTTCTCCCCTTTTCTTTCCACACTTTTTTCTTTAATCCAAACAGAGTGTAAAAGCTGATTCATGGATTCTTGCTCAAGCGAGAGAAAAGGTTCCTGGCAATATTCGCATCCTCGCTCAAGCGAGAAAGGCTCTCGCTCAAGCGACCATATCAGTAACCAAAATTTATGATTTTTACTAATATGCTCGCTCAAGTGAGGCCTTCACGCTTGAGCAAGAATATCAGAATTCAGAATACTAGTTTTTCACTCTTAATCCAATTTTCCCTAATTCCTTTTATAAAAACCTATTTCCCTTATTACATTTACTCATTAAAATAGTTAAATTTGGGATGTTACAATTCTAGCCCCTAAAAATAATTGTGTCCTCAAAATTGGCTAAAAGAAAACTAGAAGTTACCTCAAACTCCGACGAATAATTCCGGAAATTGAGAACGAATGTCGTCCTCCTTCTCCCAGGTGGCCTCCTTAGGTGACTGACCTGCCCAAATCACCTTCACTAACGGGATGGTCTTATTCCTCAAGGCCTTGACACTCCGGTCAATAACTCGTGCAGGCCTAGTAGGAACTGTCAAATCTTCCCTTAGTTGAATTGATTTTGTGCTTATGATGTGGGAAGGATCATGGACATATTTTCCAAGTTGGGATACATGGAAGACATCATGAACATTGGAGAGGTGGGGTGGTAAGGCTATCTGGTATGCATGAAGACCAATCCTCTGTAGGATATGGAAAAGACCTATGAACTGGGGATTCGGTTTCTTGGCCTTGATTGCTCTTCCTATGCTTGTGACAGGAGTGACTTTCAAAAACACATGCTCACCTTCCTCAAACTCTAGGTCTTTCCTCCTTCTATTTGCATAACGTTTCTGTTGGCTTTGGGTAGTTACCAGTTTTCCCCTAATCCTCTTGATTTTCTTAGTGGTTTCATGAACCAAATTTGGACCCAACAAAATCTTCTCCCCCACCTTCACACCAACAAAGTGGGGACGTACACCTCCTGCCATACAGAGCCTCATAAGGTGCCATACCTATACTGCTATGAAATATGTTATTGTAGGCAAACTCTATGTGTGGAAGGTATCTATCTCAGCTTCCCTTTTCTTCCAACACACAATCCCTAAGCATATCCTCTAAGGTCTGGATGGTCCTCTCAGACTGACCACCAGTCCGAGGATGGTAAGCAGCAGTAAACCTCAGTTTAGTGCCAAAAGCCTGGTGTAACACATTCCAGAACCTAGAGATGAACTTAGAATCTCTATCTGACACAATGCTAGAGGGTACACCATGGAGTTTCACAATCTCCCTAGTATACATGTCTGCTAAACAGCTTAGAGGGCATGTTGCCCTAATAGGTAGGAAGTGGGTTAACTTAGTCAGCCGATCCACTATGACCCAAATGGCATCAAAACCTGCAGGGACTCTAGGTAGCCCCATCACAAAATCCATAGTAATGGCCTCCCACTTCCACTCAGGTATTTCTAGGGATAGGAGTGTCCCTGAGGGTTTCTGATGTTCTATCTTAACCTGTTAGCACACTAAACACCTAGAAACATACTCCACTACCTCCTTCTTCATGCCATCCCACCAAAACATACTCTTCTAGTCTTGGTACATCTTGGTAACCCCAAGATGCACCGTGAACTTGCTCTTATGGGCCTCCTAAAAAATGTCCTGTCTAAGACTACCCTCCCTTAGGGACAAGGACTCTTTCTTGGAAGAGAATCATCCCATTTTCTGATCCGGTAAACCTGGTTGTCCCTTCCGGGCCTGGAGGTCTAAATCTAATGCCCGAGCTATCCTTGACCCGAATTCTTAACTCATTGGTGACCTTTAACCCGCAAAGTCTAAAATTGTCCCTCCCCAAACTCACATCTAGCCCGAGGTTCCTAAACTCCTCCAAAAGCTCCATCTCATGCACCATCAAAGATGATACATGCAAAGACTTCATACTCAGGGCGTCGGCCACTACGTTGGCCTTTCCTGGATGTTACTTCAACTCAAAGTCATAATCTTTCAAGAACTTCATCCATCTCCTCTGTCTCATGTTAAGCTCTTTCTGATCAAAGAGATACTTAAGACTCTTATGGTCACTAAAGACCTCGAACTTCACTCTATAGAGGTAATGCCTCCAAATCTCGAGGGCAAATAGCATAGTTGCTAATTCTAGGTCATGGGTGGCGTAGTTCTCCTCATGGTGCCTAAGCTTCCTGGAGGCATAGGCCAAGTTTAGACTGGTCTGGGAACACTAAGACAGGGGTGGTAGTCAACCTCTCCTTGAGTTCTAAGAAACTCTTCTCACACTTCTCGTCCCACACAAAAGCATGACCCTTGCGGGTCAACCGAGTAAGGGGAAAGGCTAGTTGGGAGAATCCCTTAATAAATATCTGGAAGTAACTGGCTAGGCCTAGAAAGCTCCCGACCTCAGTGATGGACTTTTGTCTCTCCCACTCAACCACCGCCTCTATCTTACTAGGACCTACAGACACCCGCTCCTTGGAGATGACATGACCTAGAAAATGGACTCTATCCATCCAAAACTCACATTTTTCTAAATTGGCAAAAAGTCTCTTTTCCCTCAAAACCCCAAGTACAATCCTAAGATGTTGTTCATACTCTTCTAAGGATTCAATGACTTTAAAGAGACTGATAGGGAACTATCAGATCTTGAAGAGGATTTTGCAGGTATGCAGATAAATCCAGAGGTAAAATCTGAAGGATCATCTGAAGGACCTGTTGAGCAAAAGACTGAACCTGTCTCTGAAGCTGGACCTTCTCAGACCAACATTGTTGAGTCTCAGACAGAGTGTGTATTTCCTCACAGTCGTGATTGGAGATACATAACTCATCATCCAAGAGAGCAAATAATAGGTGACACTTCAGAAGGAGGAAGAACAAGATCAAGGCTCAGAAACTTGAATAATCTTGCACTCCTCTCTGAGATTGAACCAAAAAATATTGAGGAAGCTCTGCATGATGAAGGATGGATCCTAGCCATGCAAGAAGAGCTGAACCAATTTGCTAGGAGTGATGTCTGGACACTTGTACCTAAACCCCATGAGAAAACTGTAATAGGAACCAAATGGGTGTTCAGAAACATGCTGTCAGAAGAAGGAAAAGTGATCAGAAACAAGGTCAGGCTTGTTGCTCAGGGCTACAATAAACAAGAAGGTATTGACTTCACTGAAAATTTGCTCCTGTAGCTAAGCTTGAAGCCATTAGGATTTTACTCTCTTATGCATTAAATAATGGCATCACCTTATATCAGATGGATGTAAAGAGTGCCTTTCTCAATGGATTTATTGAGGAAGAGGTCTATGTTAGACAACCCCTGGTTTTGAATATACTACTTTTCCAGAACATGTTTTCAAACTGAAAAAGGCTCTTTATGGTCTGAAACAAGCCCCAAGAGCTTGGTATGACAGATTGAGCAATTTTTTGATCAAAAATGGTTTTCAAAGAGGAAAAGTAGATACAACTCTTTTTATAAAAATGTCTAACAAAGATTTCATTCTTGTTCAGATATATGTGGATGACATTATCTTTGGTTCTACTGATTCTTCATTATGAAAGGAATTTTCTGAGCTTATGCAATCTGAGTTTGAGATGAGCATGATGGGGGAACTTAATTTCTTCCTAGGACTTTAGATAAAGTAACAATCTGATTGTATATGGATCCATCGGGAAAAATATACAAAAGAAATGCTTAAGATGTTCAACATGAGTGATTGCAAGCCCATGACAACTCCTATGCATCCTTCTATTGCTCTCAGCAAAGATGAAGGGGAAGAACTAGTAAACCAAACTCTGTATAGAGGAATGATTGGTTCACTATTGTATCTAACAGCAAGCAGACCTGACATAATGTTCAATGTGTCTTTGTGCTAGATTTCAATCTGATCCAAGAATTACTCATTACAAAGCTGTAAAGAGAATCTTTAGATACTTAAATGGTACTACTCATTTTGGTCTTTGCTATAAGAAAAGTAAGGATTGCAGGTTAGTGGGTTTCTGTGATGCTGATTTTGCTGGATATAGAATTGAAAGAAAATCAACAAGTGGAGGTTGTCATTTTATTGGTGACAACATGATCAGCTGGTCAAGCAAGAGGCAAAGCACCATTGCTCTTTCTACAGCTGAAGCTGAATATATTGCTGCAGCCAGTTGTTGTTCACAATTGCTATGGGTAAAATATCAGTTAGAAGATTTTAATATTGATGTTCATTTTATTCCTGTAATGTGTGATAATACTAGTGCAATTAACTTGTCTAAAAATCCCATTCAACATTCTAGGGCAAAGCATATAGAAATCAAGCATCATTTCATTAGAGACTATGTTCAGAAAGGAGTCTTTGATATAAAGTTCATTGATACTGAGCATCAATGGGCATATATATTCACAAAGCCTCTGACTGAAGATAGATTTAAGTTCATAAGAGATAATTTGAATATCTTGGCTTTGTCTGAAATATGATTGCTTGCATCTGAACATGCATCATCTGAATGTATGTTGCGTCTGAACATGCACACCATCTGAATAATCTTGTGCATCTGAAGTAACTAAGTCTGATGACGTGGAAAGCTGAAACGTTTGGTCTCCTTCTTTGAGTAACTGCTCTCAACATGTTTGCATGATCTCTAAGACTGCAACTACCATCATTACTGTTGTGACAGCTATTTAAAGGACGTGTTGTCAACGGTTACAGGCTACAGCTCTCACTCTCTCTTCTGCAAGACCTTGTATTCCTTATGCCCTAAGCTCTCTAAATTCTCTGTGTTCTTCGTGCTCTCTCAAGCTTTCATCAATGGCATCAAAGAAATCTGCTGGTGATCAGATTGTGCCTTCCAGGACTGTGAACCTGGATGAACTCTAAGCTGGTGGCATCTATCTTTCTGAGATTTTTGAAGCTTGTGGTTGGACCAACTTCTTCTCTGCCATTGATTGTTCATGGCATGAGCAGAGTGTGGTTGATTTCTGGAAGAATGCTTAGGATGTTTCATCTAAAGATGGCAAGTATCAAGGGCTAAAGGCCACTGTGATGGGTGTGAAGATCATCGTTGATGCTGACATCATTGCTGCTGTAACTGGTGTTCCTAACTCTGGAGAGATGTTAATTCCAGAATGGGAGGTGAAGAATGGTGGAAGCAAGAAGTTCACAAAGAAGCTGTACGAGATTGAAGATCCTAGTGAGTTGAAGAGCTCCCCCATGCATCCTAAGGCAAGGATTCTCCATGCTATCTTGGGTTGTTGCATTTTGGCCAAGCATGGAAGAAAGAACCATGTCTCTGAGCTTGAGAGGTTCTGATTGATCAACCTTCTGGAGAATAAGCCTCTAAACCTTCCCAGAATCATACTCTACAACATGCTGAAAAGGGTGAATGACTCAGCTACAAGTTACACTCACAACACCCTCATTACGAAGATTCTGCTGAAGTTCAAGATTCCCATTAAGAGATTGTATGACCATAGAGGTTCTGCTCTTTCTCTTTGTTGAATATTAAGAAGATGGGCATTGTTGTGAAGAAGCCCTCTCCTGAGAAGACTTTGCTAGAAGAAGTTGTCAGAGACAAGGCTGGAAGAACTGGGAAAAGCACTCAGAAGGTCTTAGAGATGTTGGAAGATGAGCTGAATGGTGATCCTCACAAAGACAAGATTGTCTCTGCTCAAACTCCCACAAAAATTGTGAAGAAGAAAAGAACCAAAATGCTTCAGAAGGAAGTTTCAATTCAAAAGGATGTTCCAACTCATAAGGAAGTGTCTACTGAGAAGGAAGTTCAGTTCAGACAGTCGGAACCTGCTCATATTGTGCTTGCACAAACTTCTGAGATTGTGGGTCAGGCTACTGAAAATTCTACTGTTGCTACTCAGCCTACTCTCACCTTGGGAGGACAGTAACAGAATAGAATTTGAACCTCTAGGTGTTGAAACCTTTGATTCATCTCAACCCATCCAAGTTGTTCCTATTGCCACAAGTCTACCTGAAGATGATTTCAGGAAAATTGTGGAAGAAATTGAAGAAGAAGAAAGAAAGAAGAAAGATGAACAAGAAAAGCAAGATTATGCTCTTGATGTTGCTGCTCAACAAGCAATGCTTGAAGATGAAAGGATTGAATAAGAGAACAGGCTCAAGAGAAGAAGATCCAGTGCCAAAGCCAGGAGACACAAGAGGAGAAGACTGTTTGCTCCTGTTGATGAGGCTCCTCAAAGAGTCACAAGAAGCAAAAGCATCCAGTAAGAAGATGTTGTAGAGTTTCAGAAAGTGGTTGAAGATCAGAGGAAGAGAAAGTTGGAGGAACTGAAGCTGAAGAAGAAGGCTGATGAAGGATCTATGGCTCCTGCTAAGAGGCCTAGGGTTATATTTGGAAATGTTTCTATTTCAGAGAAAGAAACCCCTCCTCCACCTAAGGTGATCAACACAACAGAAGAAGTACCCCCCACCTTCACCTCTTTCAGCTTACTCTGAGCTCAACTTAGATGATGAATCAGGAAGTGTCTGGTTTGGAGGTAATATACCCTTGATTAAGGCAGAATTGCTGAAGGAGAAACCAAACGATTTGAGAAGAGAACCCACCTATGATCTGAGCCTAACTGTTCAAAGTAATCAGCAACTGTTGTGGGCAGCTGAAGTGCCACACAGATTCTACAATGTTCCACTTGAAGAAAGGCCCAGAATTCCCAGAATTCCCAACCTCTATGAAGAGTTGTTATTCTTCAAGGAAGTTGCTCCCATATTTCACCATCCACCCTCAAAGCTTCTTTTGGACTCTGCTGCTAAAGCTAGGCAAAGGAGGCTTATCAGTTCAGGGGGAGGAAGTATTTCAGATTCTTTGGAGAAGATAAGGTATGGAGTACTTAACCCTTGTCACAAGTGGAGAGTACTAGATCCTTTCTCTCAGGATCAGCACACCTTATTTTATGAAGAATGGATTGCTGTGAGAATGTTGTGCCTTGAGTCTGAATTGGTTGATAAGTACTCAAGCTCCTTTGGGAAGAAAGACTTCAGACCACCCAGAAGAGTGCACACCAAGCTATCCACCTCTATCCTGGTGCAACCTGATAGGATTGTACCTAGATATCCTTTTGCTGAGACTTCTCCTTGGAAAGGTAAAGGTGTGGTATCAAAGGGAGAAAATGAACCCAGAGTCTTATCAGATGAAGACTAGGAAGTATTCTATGACTTCATTGCTGAAAAACAAGGGATAGATCATTCTCTGTCTGAAGCCATGTGGAACTATCACTGGAACCTTGTTGAAAAGGAAGGTAGTTCATCTGGAGCTAAGTTCAATGATGTTGATTCTTTGGTAAAAGCTGGGAAGAATTCTACCCTGGAAACACCTACATTCTTCAGAGGGAGATTTCCTATGTCAGATTTCTCTGCCAGGGTATTTCATCCAGAATGGAGAGTAAGTTTTCCCTTCAAAAAACCAGAGTTTCTCATCCCTGTCAAAGAGCCTCCCAAGTTCAACCTTCCATATGGTTTTCAGTACTATCGCTTCACCACCAGCCATATATCTTTGATTTTCTTTGAAGAGAATATAGAAGATGAAATAGTTGCTCTTTCCAGAGAGCATTATGCTTTAAGCACTCTGAATGAAGCTTTTATGCAGAGATCAGATCAGCTTATCATTGCACATGCACAGATAAAGGCTAGTCACAATGAGCTGAAGGAGGCAGTTGTTGCTGAACTGGATAGTCAGAAGCAAGCCATGTAGGAAATATTTGAGCAGGCTCTGAGAAGGCTTACAAGCTAGTTAATGATGTTGTCTTGTCATAGCTACTTCAGTTTCACTTCATGTTTTTTCTCTTTTGTTTAAAACAATTCTGAACAATTTAATGCATGAGATGTTTGTTGCATTTATTACTGATGTGTTTGTCTCAACTGCACTTATTATTGTCTGTTGCTTACCCTTTTTCATGATGACAAAAGGGGGAGTATTTATATATTATATGTTGTTTAAGACTAACGAATTTTTGAAAGTGCAAAGTGTAAAAGGCATGCGTACTTCAGAGAATGCTTTATAACGATCATTTTAGAAGGAGAATTTGTATCTCAGAAGGAACATCTGGTTAAGGGGGAGAAATTTCTAAACTCAAAATCGTTTTAATCCTTTTTCAGATTTCAAAATATTTTATCTTTGTCATCATTAAAAAGGGGGAGATTGTTGAGTCTCAAAATTAATTTAAATAATTAAAGAATACTTTGAGTATCATTCCCTTAAAAAGTTTTAATGAACAAAAAATATAAAATACAGATGAATTTATATGGCAATATTCTTACACAAGATTCTGTTTTGTTTTAGACTGTGAAAAGTGAGAATCATCATCTGAAGCTTCAGATCGTCTGAAGAACACAACTCTGTCTAAAGGGTATTTATCTTCTAAAAGAGTGAAGCTCATCTGAAGCACTCCTTGCATCTGAAAGATGAAGACTTCAGGGCAATGGTTTGACCTTTGAAAGATGTTGTTGAGTACGAGGAACGTTCATATCAAGATCTTACCTATTTCAGCATAAGAGTCAGAGATGCTTTCTCTCCTCGTTCAAATGTTTAGCATTTTTAAGGAAAGTCTACAACGCTGCTGCTCCTGTCAGAATGCTTTGTGTGCGCAGACCTGCTGCACCTAGGTTGCCCAGAACGTTTTAACCAGAGTTGTGTCAAACGTCTTCTGAAAGCATTTAATGCTATTTGGCAACGAGCATTTTTTCCCTGAAGAGTATAAATACGTATCATGATGATTTGAAGAAAAGAGAGAAGTTTTCTATCAAGGAAACTACATTCTTCAAAAATATACTCTGATATTGTACACTCATTCAATTTCATATTCTGAGAAAATCTCAGTTGTTTGTATTGTTTAGTTAAAAGCTATCATCTGAAGATAGTGAACTAAATTTTTTCTGCTTAAACTTAAACAATTTGGGTTTATAAGCCTGGAGAGGCTTTCTATCTGAAAGAATACTTGGGTTACACTTGGTTAAGTGTCAGAGAGCCTGAAGAGGCTTGGTGAAAGAAACAATACTTGGTGTAGAGCCTGAAGAGGCTTGAAAGAAAAGAATACTTGTATTCTTGCAAGAATAGTGGAAATCTAGGTGCTGGTTTTTGCTCTGGGATTGGACGTAGCTTACGGTGGTTGTGAGTGAACCAGGATAAAGTCTTGGCTAAGTTTTCTCTATCCCTTAAACTATTTCAATTCAGTTTTTATTCTAACAAGGGGTTTGAACAAGTATTTAAGTGAAAACTTCTTCTCTGAATCAAACTAAGTTTGTAACCAAGTTATTAATCTGAACGTTTCTCACGAAGCAACTAAAACCTTCAGACTGATAATCATCATCTGAGGATTTTTATAAGCAAATTATTCAAGATATCTAAAACTGAAAAAGTTTCCATTAAAACACTATTCAACCCCCCTTCTAGTGTTTCCCCGTATATCCAACATGAGGGAGATTACTGAACGAGTTAAGAATGATCTTAGTCATATAAGACATAAGAAGCCTTGATCGATTCTTTTCCTCCTTGTTCAGCAAGTGTATTGGGAAACATCTCTCCATCGAAGACATATGATCTCTTGAAGCCATCTTCAAGGATGATGACTTCCAAAAATGGCATGGAGAGATCTAGCCTTTTTAGACATGGAAGAGACCTTCTTATTGGATGGTTCCTCTTCTCCATACAAAAGTTCATTGAAGTATCTAGGTCATTGGTTGTACTTTTCCCGGTTAAATTACACATTTCTTTCTTTCTTAAATTTCACCACCAAGAAAATTATGTTGGTGAAAAAAAAATTGGCTCAGAACTTCAGAGATAATAGTGTGCACTCCACCTATATATGGACTTGATCTTTGCATTCTGTCAAAATGCCATGGTTCAACCATCACACCATTAGGAAACTTTGTTTGTTGATGATGTTATTCAAACCAGTGCCTCCAAATTTTGGTCTCAGTTCAACTGCTCCTTCAATATGCATGTCCATATTCACCATGTGGCTTTCGACAGTATTTTCACTAGCTCGTTCCTTAGTTTCTTCTAAGATAGACTTTTTGGGGTCCATTTCTGAGAAAAATTACAAGAGAAAAACTTTTTTTGCTTTGGTGAGAGTCCGAAGATGAATGCTTGGTTCAAAACCATGTAAGTTTAAAACTAAGTTAAAATTGGGTATTTATAGGCTAAATTTTAGGTTAGAGGTAATCATGGAATATTATGTTTAAATTTCGAATTTTGGGAGGTAAAGAGTCTCAGCATGAGCCATGTTAATAAGATAATTTAAAAATATTTCAGACAATTTATTGCATCAAACAAGCCAGATTCGTAAGATAAGACATATTAGTAGGGGATTTCGTAAAGATATCAACCCATTGATGATATATCAATGAATCTAATATCAAAAACACCTTTATGAATATAGTCCCTAATGAAATGATGCCTAACTTCTGTATGCTCTTCTCTGGAGTGTTGTATGTGATTCTTTAAGAGATTAATTATACTTGTATTATAACTTAAGACATGTATGCCATGCCCATAAATGCAATAATCTTCTAATTATTACTTTATTCATAATAGCTATGAACAATAGGTTGTTGCTGCAATGCATTCAACTTCTATTGTAGAGAGAGTTTTTTTTTTTTTTTGCATTTTGCTGGACCAAGATACCATGTCTACTCCAATGAAGCGACATCTTCCACTGATGCTTTTCCTTTCAAGTCCATCTCTATCATAATCAGTATCATAATAACCTACTTGGGATTTGAATTGTTATTATACAATAAACCAAGATTAGTAGTCCCTACTAAATAGATGAAGTGTTTTTTTAACAACTTTAAGATGTAATTCTCTAGGATCAAACTGAAATCTAGCACATATGCATACACTAAATATATTATTTGGTCTACTTGTCGTAAGGTTCATAAAAGAGTCAATCATACCTCTATAGATTGCCTAATCTACAGGCTTGCCACTCTCATCTTTGGTTAAGACAACTGATGGATGTATAGGTGTGCTCATGGGCTTAGAATCACTCGTGTTAATTTCTTCAGAAGCTCCTTTTTGTACTCCTATTTATGAATATGGATTCCATCTTTTCTTACTTGATTTGCGGCCTAAGAAAAAATTGAGTTCTTCCATATCTTTCATCTCAAATTTAGACTACATTATTTTATAAAATTATTGGCAAAGAGTTGGATTAGTAGCTAAACAATTATATCATAAACATAGATTTTCACAAGAATAAAGTTTTTGTCTGATTCCTTGATAAATAATGTTGTCTGAAAATTTCCACTTGAAAAAACATTTTTTAAAAGAAAGGCATCAAGCCTATCATACTAAACTCTAGGAGCTTATTTTAGAACATATAACTCCTTCTTAAGTTTATAGAAGTGTTCAGGAGAGAATTGATCAACAAATACAAGAGGCTTCTTAACAAAAATGTCTTCTTCAATAACGATTTAGAACAGAACCCTTAACATCTATTTTTAATAGCTCAATATTAAATTGAGATGCATATGACAATAAGATTCTAAGAGCTTCTAACCTGACAAATGGTGCAAAGGTTTCAGTGAAGTCAATTCCTTATTATTGATTATAACCTTGTGTAACTAGTCTTGCTTTGTTTCTGATCACCTTTTTATCTCCATTCAACTTATTTATGAATACCTATTTTTCTCCTATGATGGATTTTCCTTCTAACTTGGGAACTAGAGTCCATACTTCATCTTGTAAACTGATTAATCTCTTCTTACATTATAAGAATTCATCTTTCATCTTTTAAAGCTTCTTGTATTATCTTTGGTTCAATTTCAGTCAATAGAGAAAGGCTGCTTGAATTTCCACCTTGTTATTACACAAAAAGAAGTTTCTCCAATGATTAACTCATTAGGATGATGTGTCTTGTATCTCAAATCCTTCTAAAGTTGGAACCCTTTTGAAGCTTGAGACTCAACATTTTGTGTTTGAGCAGTGTACTTCATATGATTGTTCTTCTTTCATCTGATATGTTCCAGTCAACTTTTCAAAAGGTTGATCTAATTGCATGTCTTCAAGTTATCTTCAAGTTTTGATAGTTCCCTATTAGGCTTTGGTATATCATTAAATTTGACATGGATTGAATCATTTACTTATGAAGTTCTACAGTTGTATACTCTATAGGCTTTAGAAGTTTCTGAGTATCCAAGAAAGATTCCTTTATTTGATTTAGTACCAAAATTTCCAAGATCATCTTTGGTTTTTAGAATATAACATTAACAAAAAAAAAATGTGAAAATAAGACCATTGTCACTCAACACCCTTCACAACCATTGCGACTTAACACCATCCCAATACCCTCCACCACTACCACCATCGTCTAACATCTTCCACCATTATAATTATTGTTTGGCACACTGCATTGTTACTACCACCTAAGTATACTCTCCACCACCATTGCCATTCAATACATTTCACTGCAGTCACTACTGCTTGACACACCCCATTATCACATCTTGCTACTAAATCTTGATCACCTCAGACACAAAGTTAATATAATACTATCTAATGAGTTATCTAGTGTGTATCAATCATTGGATAGTAAAAGAGTTTATTAGGCTCATATCATATTCACTATTATTCAACTCTTTCATCTTATTTTTTCTTGTCATGTCTTAAGCATCAAATTAACCCTTAAATTATTAATATGATTGAAATAGTACTTTTACCATGTATATTTTATAATAACCTAATTTATATTATCAAATAATTAAAAAAAGTATCATTATCACGGTCATTGAATAAGAAGCCTAACTTCTTTTTCTGGACATCAACGGGCCAAAGGCTCAAGGAGATGTCTTTTATAGTAATATTGAATCCCATAGTTTCAAATAATTGAAAAAAGTTTGAACAAATAGGATGTGTAATTTAAATTTAGGACTTATGTAGATTTTCCTTTCCGATTTATTCAGAGAATTACAAGAAACAATTGGGCCTAATAATTGACTACTGCGCCTCTCACATAAATATGGGCCGTAACATAGACGATTAGTCTGATCAGCTGGTGATCAAATCAGCTTAAGAAATTGACGTACTTCACATTCATGACATCTATGTCAATGACTCAATGTCATTGATCTAGAGATACACCAAACAGAGCTAGACTAATAGTGGACAAAAGGAAAAGATTTATTTTTTCTTCTTTTTTCCTTTCTCCTTTGGTGGGCCTAGGTCTACTTAAAATTGGAAAAGCTTACAAGTGTATATTAAATTTCGACCAAAAAATATATATTGAATTTAATTTTAGAAGAATTAATTTGAAGAGAACTTGAAGTGGTTTACTTTTGGCAATGATTTTTGAAGAGTTGAAATTATGTGGGGATATAAAGTAAAATTGATTTTAGACATAAACGTAATTATAATAATATTTTCAAAGATTAAATATGATTTTAGTCCCTGAAATATAATTGATATTTGATTTTAATCGTTGTAATTTAAAACAAATGGGTTTAGCCTCTCAAAAGATAAAAATATCTCTTTTTAATCCTTATCAATAAAAATTTACAGGAAAATTCATAGCAAAATCTATAGGAAAACTGTATGATAAGGATAAAATTGGTATATTTTTAATTTTTGAGCAATCAAAATAACCGATTTTAAATTATAAAGTCTAAAACAAAATTTTAACTATATTACTTGGATTAAAAACATATTTAATCTTATTGTAAAAAATGTAAATGATCATATGTGAAAAATTACTATAGGGGGAAGCATAACTAGGGTTGTAAATGAGCTGAGCTATTCATGAACTATTTGAGTTCAGCTTGTTAAATGTTCGACGAAGCTCGTTTGTTTAATTAAACAAACAAGC
This sequence comes from Sesbania bispinosa, assembly GCA_026901365.1. Taxonomy (NCBI): domain Eukaryota; kingdom Viridiplantae; phylum Streptophyta; class Magnoliopsida; order Fabales; family Fabaceae; genus Sesbania; species Sesbania bispinosa. The sequence goes on along the minus strand of QLOH01001117.1, from coordinate 2,218 downwards.
CCAAGCTTAAAGTTGGACTCGATTATTTAAATGAGCCAAGTCCAAGCCTTATAAGCTTGACATTAAGAGCTCGTGAGTAGCTCGCTTATTATATATATAATAATTAATTAATCTAAATAATTAAAGTAAAGTAATATTAATAAAAATTAGAAAAAAAAAAACATACAATTATAAGTTTATTTTTAAAATAAATAATAAAATAATAAAGTAAAATAATCACTCTATATATATGAAAATAAATATTAAAATATTTCTTATATTAGTCATGAAGTTATGTATTAAATTTTGAAAAATATAATATTTTAGAATTGTCTAACTATATATATATATATTGTATATTAAGAATATATTTTGATTTTTATATATTATCACTTAATAATAAAATATTTATTAAATACTAAATTCATATACTTTAAAAATGATTTAAAGAAAATTTTCATAAGAGCAAAACAATGAAGTTATAAATGAGCTAAACAAGCCAAACCCAAGCTTTGTTTTTCTTCCACAAGACAAGCTCAAACTTGAAATTTGGCTCGTTTAAATAAATGAGTCAAGCTTGAGCCACCCATTTTTTTCACAAGCCAAGCCTGAGTTTCAGGTACTCGGCTCGGCTCATTTACAACCCTACATATGAACATTTATCTAACCTATGATAATAAACAAGTCTGTTTGCTAATTTAGGGGTGCGAAAATGTAAATCAGTTATACATATATGATACATCACAAGATTTAATCTCTTTATTACATAACAAAATTCTCAATATGAAAGTTCTACAAGTTCATTGACAACCTCATGTAGTAAAATGTCAAAAATTTTATGCTCACACACCAAACAAATTTCCTCCAAAATCTCAGTCTCACTCATACACTTTTGCGTGCAATCAAATTCTCTCATATCATTTTCTATTAATGTTCGAAGCTTCAGCATCAATTCTGATAAACACTCTTTTTCCCTGTTGATGTCAGGGTAGACATAGCCTTTATTCTTGCTTCCTCGCTCTTCAACACTATCACCCAAAAACAGCAGCTCTGAAAATTCCCACTTTGACTTTGACACCAAGGGACTTGTGTAATCTACAATAATAATAATTATATATTTAATTGAGATGAAGTGCATAGTAATAACCTCCTTAACTAAACGTGATAAACTCATGTTTCTAACGCTAGAAATAGTTGTGTTAAAAAATTTAAACATGAGTTTTACCAGTTTTTAACGCCAAATAAAACATACACTTATGGTATGTTTGGATTATCTTAAAACCATGTTTCAAATATGGATACGGGCCAACTCTAGTAGTGTTGTTCGAATTCACGTTTGAAATGTGATTTTGTGGTAATGAAGCAATAAATGGCAACATGTTCATAACTTCATCTTATAATATGTACAGTTTTATAATTCTGAATTAACTTCTGAGATATCTAAAATAAATGAACAATTTCCTACATATAAAGTATACCATAAACACAAGTTAATTATCAATAGGACAACTTTGATTATAATGCAAAAGAAAGGACAGTATTTTGATACTGATGTTTATTTCATGCTTATTAAATGGTTAATTATTATGAAATTAACATTAATAAATATTTTACAACTTATTTCTAAGTACAATATATATCAGGATACCATAACTACTCCTACAAGAAATGGATGATGCAAATCAAAATTGCAACTAAGGTTCAATTTTAATCCATAATAAAGAAGTCAATGAACAAGGGAATTCAGAAAACAAACCTAGAAAATCAGGTCCATAAAGGAATTGGTAATCATTGTTGTCTAGGACTGAAATTGGACTGAAATTTTCTGAGCTGTATGAAGTCTCTGTCTTCTTTGGTGATTGTTGTTTTCTCATAATTTTCTTCTGTTTTGGTTCTGATAACACTTTCTTCTGCTTATTTGGCAATGTTGATCTTGATCTTGACCCAGTACTACTTTTTTTGTAACTACAATTCTTGGAGCTTGCTGAAACTGATGCCAAAACTTTAGCTTCATTTTGATTTCTAACCTTTGAACTATGCTTAACAGGGACCATTATAGGCTCATTCTTGAACTTGGAAATTCTCTTGTTCTTCCCATGATTCCTCTCCTTTGTCACAATACTCCTCTCTCTAACAATCTCTTTGTTCTTGCTCCCCTGCTTCTTCCTCTGTCTCAATTCTCCCAACCCCATTTCTTGTTTCCTCAAATTGGATCCAACTTTGTGATCTTCACTCCCAC